>QTSX02006149.1:0-17460 GCA_014839935.2 Entomophthora muscae | reverse complement strand
CCAATTTTGTAGCTCCTCCTCCCATTCTTGAAACAGAAAATTGTGTCACCTCTCAATGTCCTGAATTTTATTCTGAAGATTCTCTGATGCTCTCACAGGCTATTTATCTTGGGCTCTTTTAGTTAGGATTAATTATTTTACTTAATCCCAGTATCTCATTTGGAAATTTTACAAAAAGATATTTGAAGCCACGTTGGTGTTTAATCATTAACTCTATGTGGATTTGGGTGGTGATTCCTCACCACTTAGAGACAGCTTCTTACTATCCCGCAATTTCTGTCACATCTTGATGTGATGGTCTTTTTGTGTTTGGTATTTGCTTATCTTACATATACCATCAATTTTGGTACTGTAAGCTGTTATATGACCTTCTTGGAGGTCAGGATTTGAAACCCAAACAATGGTTTTTGGGAAAATTGAATGTGAGACATCTGTGCCCTGCTTGGACTCAATTTTCTTTACCACTACCCACTTGTGATTAATAATTAGATTTAAATCTATGATTGCTACAAGTGGGCTGGGCTTTAGAGCAGGTTTCCCTGGGTGTGTCAGGAATATTCCTGATACTACTAAAATTGCCAGCCTTCTCCCAACATGAAAACAGAAAGAAAATATCCCCCCTGCCACAACACATTATTAACAGCATTTTCCCCATTTAATCAAGGAAAAAATGAAGATTTTAAAGTTCAAACGGAGCTAAACAGACCAGAATAATTTATCATCCGAGCAGATGCACATCAGCTACCTGCAAACCAGGCACCTGTGAGTCAGCCTACCACCAGCCATCTATCTATCAGTCTTGTCAGCCAAGTCTTAGCCTGCAGCTAATTTTCCTACTTCAGTATTAACTTCTGGGCCTCAATCAATGGGAATCTGGAACCCAGACCAAAGGGTTGGAGGCAAACCTTTGTCAGAATATGCAATGTGAGTTAAAAATAGAAGCAAAGGCAGACCTAGACCCCAACTTTACCTTGAAAATAAAAGAACCAGAATATATTGGCCAAACCCAAGAATTACTCTATCAACCTCAGATAAGAGAAAAACAAGGGTTTGGTCACCATTAACCTTTCAAACTCCAAATTTCTCAGTCCAAACTCTTGAAACTTTCACTTTCATGTTTTTGCTCCTATTTGAAAAACGTTGCTCAATGAGAGATACTATAAATAAAAGAGCTTCTCTTGAGGATATGTTGTGTTATCATTGAGAGATTATCTTTCTCAATTATATCATTGTAATCCCCACTACCTAGACAACTAGACTAACTCTAATCAATTCACATTCCCCAACCAGGTGAAGGTGAATCATCTCACCAATCAGCTGTGCTTACAGCTTGCCTTGGAATTGAAGGGTACTAACCTAGTCCTGTCATCTCTAGGCTGTTGTCAGAAGGACTTAGGAGAACCTATTACAAATAGACAGCACAACTAAACTCTTCATATAGTGGTTCCTGGCTCCCCTGGCTCCTCTGGTGTCACCCCACTCCACTGTATCTGTGGCTGTTTACACCTTCATCTACTATGCATTGACATACTTTGAAGGAAGTTTTGGTCACTATAACACTCCAGACAAGGTCTTCAGATGACTGATGATCATATATATCATTATTATGGCCTTAACAGGGTCCTAATTGGCAAATCTTCTAACCCACATACTCTAAATAAAACCTACCAATTTAGGGTATTACAAGGTGGCAGCGCTTTAGTCTAGCCACACCTTGAAACACTATATCTGTGACAGTCCTGAGAAAATTGGTACCCACTTCAATTCTAACAACTGGATTTATGATGTCAAGTATATACTCCTGGGAAGAATATAGAACAAATTAATGTGAAATTTAAGAAGGGAATAATACTTTATTTGATATGAAAATAGATGATTTTTTATAGTATCATGACAGTCCACATATTGTCCATGTATTATTGGCAGTTGTGAGGCTTATCCAAGTAGTTTTTCTCATAAGATTTGATATTTCTGATCCCCCTATAACATAGGGTTGTGGCAAGAGTGCCACTGACTATTTGGTAGTCAAGTAATTCCTTGGGAAATGTTTCCCAAGAGAGAGTAATCAAAGATGTTACAATACTGACAGCACCACTTCCAACAAAATGATGATATATTTTATATTTTAAAATCTATATTTAATTTTAAATAAATTTAAAAGGATATCATTTTCTTGGAAATCCTAATGCTGGAAATCCAGTTGTCAGAATTAAAGTGAGTATCACCAAATCAAGCGTTTGGCTTGGCCATTGACTTTAAATTTAAATAATATGAAACAATCAATTCAATTCCTTACAGCTTGATGCACTTGAGGTGACATTACAGATATCCAGATAGGCAGACTCACTTTTATATATTAACTAGGTAGTTACCCTGTTTAAGGAAAGATATAAAATTGATTCTAATATATTAATTCAATATATTTTATTGGATTTTTTAGTTTGGGGTTATTTAACACTAAATCAATTTGAAAATTTTTAAATAGGCTTTCTTAAAATGTTAATTTAACTTTCATTTATTAAAATAAAATATTTCCGCTCTAGCTAAAGCGGCCTAGAGCCGGAAGTTAGCCGAGGTTGAGCCGAAGCATCCCAACATGGGAATCAAGAGTCTAAGTATTGGAAAATCGGCTTTCGAGTTTAGAAAATTATAAGCTAAACCTACTGCCGATAAAAATTAAAGAACAGCAATTAAAATCAAACATTGGCGTCGATCTGGAATGATATAACTATTTCTTGTCAAAGCTTCACATATTTTAGAAAATGGAGCCATGTGGTAAAAACCCGAAATCTAAAAAGGTTCAGTCCAAAAGGTACTAATTGAAGGACAACCTTTAGTTTACCCTTTGACTTTTGCTGTACACAAACTTATAGCTTTCAAATAGACCCCGAAACTCAGAAGCTTCAGATGATTTTAAGAAAGAAGCTCTAGAAAAATTAAATAGAATGTCTCAAAGTTTTTTGGAAGGGATCGGCTTGGATCTTAATACTATCAAACCCAAGCAATCTGAACCCCAGGAAGAGCTAAATTCTACTACCCCTTCTTCACAAAATGCACTCAAAGAATTGGCTGAAGAGGCTATCTTAGATAAGAAAAACAAAGTTCCAGAAGTGGTTGTATTTAACCCAATAAGCTCAACCAAAACAACTTCTAAAGCAGAATACAAGCAATTCATGTCCTCTAAAATAAAGGTTCTTGATGCACCTCTTAAGATCGCGGCACCAGTCTCAAAAAAGCAAGATAAAGAAGATCAAGACAACATAAAATACGATGCAGAATTGAATGACTTGCTCACCAACTCGAGGCTCATTGAACGCTTAGCTGCTTCTGAACTCACTGGAAAAGCCCGTAGAAAGCATCAATACCAACAACTTAATCAGCTCGGCTGCAAGGTAAACTATATTTTATACGCCACCTTCTTTTTCTTTGGGCTTGTTTTGTATACCAAAAATTAATTTGTATTGAATTATAAAATGCTTTTATTTCTATTTTACACCCAAAGAGGTAGATTTCTTTAAATTCTTCTAATCTGTTTGCTGATTAAGAAAACAAAAGACCACCATAATCCAACCAATGTTCGGTTTGAGATGCTGAGTCATAAGCGCCGCAAGAACGAAGAGTTAGTAGAGAAGGTATCCTAGATTTATACCAACTTCACTTTTAACTAACTCAAAATCTTTTCAGGCCAAGGAAGAAGGAAACTATCACAAATCTCTAAGACATCTATTCGATGCAGATATGCCTAAAAAGAAAGCCAAATCGAATGATGGGCTCAGAACCTCAATGGGTAAATTTCAAGATGGTGTTCTTCATATTTCCAAGGCCCACATAAAACGCAATGCAGCCACTGCTCGTGAAACCTCCAAAAGCAAAAAAGGCCCCCGTCGTAGATGAGGCATGTGGTAGAGTTGTCTAAAGGGTTTTGCTAGCTAAAAACTCAGAAATAGTTGCTCTTCCAGAGTAATTGGGAAACTTAGGTTACATATTTCTCCCTGGATAAAAGGGGAGCTCTCCTTTAACAAGCAAATACTATGGCTTGATAAACTCTACACCTTGATTCAGTATTGTTTTCAGTCACATGTTGATATTTTAGTATTTTTATATCATCAAAGACAAGTAGGAGTTGAATCGTGTTTTGTCCTGAAAATTTAAAGTTTGTTGAATCTTGATATAGTTTTTGTAGCCTGGCTTTAATTTATGTCAGCCTTAAATATCATGTTTAATTTTGTATAAGAAGTCACAACCTTCTAATCACTTTTAAGGTTAAAACACACTAATAAATCTACATAATTACCTGTGCTAAATCATACTGGGTCAACCCTGAAATACCAAAACTAAGATGTGGTGTACTGCAAACAAAGTTTTTATAGATGTTTGAAATTTGCTTAGCGACAAGAGGCCTCCAAGATAAATTGTGTTTTTAGCACAACATAAGTGTATTTTGTAAGTTACCCTTGTCACGTTTTGCAACTACTATATAAAAAGTTTTCTGTAGTCTGAGCTTAAAATTCTGTTTAAAATATTTCTTTGGGAATTTCAACCAAGGATATAATTTCAAAGCTATAGCAGTTATCTAGGTTATCTTTTTCAACCACTTTGAAAACGACTATAAAGATAAACTTAGCCCATTTTGCAACTTTTAGTATTAATATACACAGTCTTGCTAAAGCCAATAAATTTAAATATCATATGCAGTAGTTTTCACAGCTATGGTGCTAAGCAAAAATAACTCAGATTAAAACAAAATGAACTCAGATTTAGACAAAATCCAAGTATCAGTGTAAAGTATACACCCTGTGTTAGGGCCCAGAATGCCCAAGACAATCAATTAGCCTGCCTGGATACAGCACAACAAACTGCATGAAAACAATTACCAATTGCCTTTCCAGAGGAAAACCCCCTTTTCAATCATGAATGGCCAGGGGTTCGCAAGGCTCACATGCTGCAAAACCCTGAAATCAACACTAAACACAAAATTGGGTCCCCTTATATCAGGAAATGGAAAATTGTACCAGCATTCACTTAATTGAGCAATCAGGCAACCATTCCTTGAAGGTCTCTATTGATAACTGTGACACCTTGGCATGCTGCAGCCAAACCCATCAGTACAAAGAAGCAGCCAATGTACACCCATCCTTAGGTTCCAGTACACAATATCCCAAGCAAATTGCAAATACCACTGAAGATAATGCCATCAGACCTCTGGTAGCACAAAAGACTAAGTTATTTTCCGTAAGTTTAAGTAGTGAGGAAGGCTTTCCTTCCTCACTGTTGACATCATCTTAATAAACATCTTTTATGCCCAGGACCCATTATTCAATTGCAGGAATTGTTTATTTTTGCACCAATATAAGTATTCTGTTTGCATCTTTATGTGAATCAACAACACAATATTTCCACGCCTTCCCCTACCTGCCTGGTCCTGCTCCTATCCACCTGGTTACCCCAGCTTGCTTCCTTGACTTGGAGTTCTACCACCCCACCACCTGAATCTTCCTCCTGGTCATTATAGAGGCTAGATTTCAACAATTATGAAGGAGATTCAAGCCACTCCTCCCCTGACAGATGCTCTTCCTGCCCAAGATTTCAGCAAACTAGGGTTCATCTATATTACAGTATTGGGGCTAGCCAATCAGGTTTTGCCCCATACTGGAAGTTGGTGTCCTTGAGCCACTGCTGTGAACTATCTTGACAGTATTACACCAATTGTGCACATGGCCTTTCAGGCCTGGCCTTCCTCTCCTGTGAAAGTTTAGCAAGACTCTGGTATGGGCTGTGACTAGGGAAGGAACAGGAACAGCAATTGTGCAAACACAGTGTCACAAAACTATTTTTTTTGGATTTTTTGGCTTGGTTCACAAAACAATTCATGTGATTTTGTGTCACAACTTTTGGAGTAGGTCACAATTTGTGCTTCACTCCATTGTGTAGGTCACAAAATATAAAAGAAAGGTGGTTTTCATGGATGAAACAGATGATTTCATTTTGTGAAGGGGCACAGGATGTAAAATTAGAATGGTTCTTAAGGGTGAAACAGATGGTGTCATTTTGTGCAAGACACAGGATGTAAAATTAGAGAAAGTTCAGTTGTGGGACTTTATTTTTTAAATTGAATTTATTAAAGCTTTACCTACCATTACCTCACAATGATAGATTTGATTGTACCACAGTTTGCTTTAGATAATTATATTAAAACACCAATCAATTTTTTATAAATATCTACTTCAATTAAAAGGAATAGCTTGTATACTTATGAATGGACACAACACAAAACCACATGAGATTGTGCTTGGTCACATCACAATTCATGCAGATTTGTTTTGTGACTTTTGGAGCAGGGCACAAAATGTGGCAGTTAAAATTGTGTACTGCTCCCTAAAAACACAAAACCAATCTGCATGAATTGTGATGTGACATAAAGGTACAAATTAAGTTTTGCCCAACTGCCAAAGACACAAAACCAATTGTGACAGGCAAAGCTTGGTCATAAAACCAATTGTGTAGATTTTGGTGCCCGTCCCAACCCTAGCTGTGACACCCTGTTAACTAGGATTTTGAACATTATTAGGCAAAATGGCCCAACATGGCAACAAAAAACCAAATAACAAGCAAAGAGAATCAAAATAAAGTACAAAATACATGGAATCACAAACAAAATGGTTTCAGTTGACCTTTGGTATACATATTATTAATGTGGAAATTGGTGACAAAATACACTCAGGTGCAGTGAGTCAAAACTTGATCCAAAAACAAAGCACTATAGCAACTCAACAAGCAAACAAAAAATCCAATTGTTGTGTGAAATAAGCTATAATTAAGAATAATACCTAGCTATCTAAAATAAGACACAGAATCTAAAACATAAATTATAAAAGCATTGCTCTGAGTGTTTAAATATGTTATAAAATCTGGTGAAAATGGATATAAATTAATTTAGTGATCCTAAAATGGGTTATTTAAAACAAAAAAAACTGATTGAGACATAGAAAATCATATAAACGGGTAGTTGGGTGGGGTAAATTCTAATTAAATAATCATATTCATTTAAAAAGCAAACTGTAAAACTAGGGTTATAACTTAATTAAGCTTGATTTAATATCTTATTTTATAGCAAAATGGAAGGAACACAACAACAGAGTGGCAATACAGCCAGTGTGCGCTGTGATTGGGGGCGTCCCAAGGGTAACAAAATTTTGTTAGTGCAACCCAAGTGCTTACTCAAGGAGGAGACGGGAGAGGAGAGTTCCATAGTGACGCTGCACTGACACAGCCAGTTCAAGGAGCACAAGCTGCTAGGGTGAAGAGCATCAACCCTTGGGTCCCAAAGCTGATCCAGAAGCCCACTAAGGTCACCACTACAAAGAAAGTTAGAAACAAGGAGGTAGAACTTACTTCATATGTGTTTGACGTTGTGTACCGGCAAGAGTCAGTCCTGTCAGCCATGCTGGAGAAGGTGAAGCCTGTACTTGATACTAGCTACAAGCCCTACGTCAGTGATGGCAATCAGTAAGAGGACAAGGAGCCTGAGTTCTTCAGAACTGACAAGGGACAGTTGGTGCTCAAAAAGGTTGCTGTGATTTACACCAAGGTGCCCATGCCCTGTGTTGTGCCCAATGTC
Source organism: Entomophthora muscae (assembly GCA_014839935.2). Lineage (NCBI taxonomy): Eukaryota > Fungi > Entomophthoromycota > Entomophthoromycetes > Entomophthorales > Entomophthoraceae > Entomophthora > Entomophthora muscae. The sequence goes on along the minus strand of QTSX02006149.1, from coordinate 9,842 downwards.
AACAAGTCAATCCCTACCACTAAAAAGCCCGCTCAGAAGCACATCCCTGACATTAAACGCATCATCCTGCTTAAGCTAATGCATGAATTGGGCAATTACAAGGCAGCTGTGGCCCTTGTTGGGGTGGATCCCAAGTATGCCAGCAAGACCTTCAACAAGTTCATTGATACTGGCCGAGTTCTTGCCGCGGAGAAATCCTTGCGCGTTTTCACTATGCTCACCAAGGAGCACAAATGGGCAATCTGCCAGTGGATCACCTGGGACTGCCATCTTGAACTGGCAAATATACAGGCAATGGTCAAGTCCACTTTTGGGGTTGAGGCTTCCATTTCCTTTTACTACCATCTGCTGAAGAAGATGTGCTTTTCCTGGAAAAAGCTCATGGTATCTCCATACAATCAGAATAGCCCAACCAACATTGAGACCTGGAAAAACTACGCAGAGGCATACACTGCCCTCAAAGCCAAGGGGATGGTCAAATTTTATTATATTGACAAATTGGCATTTGCCTTGTCTATGCAAAATAAATATGGCTATGTCCCCAAAGGTTTCAAAGACAGAGTATTTTGGTAAACCTCAGTCTGCGCCACAGCCTATTCAATGATGGCTCTCCTCAGTCCAAAAGGGATTGAGATGCATCAAATGATCAAGGGATCTCACAACAGCATGACCTTCCTATCATTTATCTGATTGGTCCAAATGCATCTTAGGCCCTTAGCCCAGGTTTTAACATTGTTTTTGTACTGGTTAATGTTAGACTCCATAAGGTGGTACATATTCTTGAGGAATTTCTAAAAATTGAGACAGGTGTGGCAGTTAGCTCACAGCAATTGGCCACATCAAATATGTGCCTATTATTTTATTCCAAATATTTGTCATTCCTAAACCCAATTGAGTAGATCTTTGGATGACTCAAGAAAATTAAAAGCAAGGGACTATAACTGGGCCCAAGGCTTTATTTGATTTGCTACAGGTTGATGTGGTGCTCTTGATCCTGAGAGGTTGCTAAAAAGTATCCTGAGTCAAAGCCAGGGACTGGCTGGGTTGGGGTGACAACCTCAGGGATACTTGTTCTATGAAAAGATCACAAGTGAATTATCTGACAACTTCAAAAGGGTCTCAACATGCCCTCAATCATCATTGGCAAGCAATAACTAGGGGAAAACATATTTAAAAGTAATTTATGGTCCACCAAAGCATTTTCATCATCTAGGAGGCTGTTTGTATGATAATCTTCAGTACAACAATATCCAAAATCTCAAGGTTATTTGAATCACTTTAATTATTTTTTAACCAGGCGTTTTCCATGAGTGAACATACTAAAGTTATGTCTCTTCTTATTCTCTTGACCAGCTGCAAAATCAATATTAATAGGAAAGTTCTCTTTCACAAAAAGGGATTATAGGGTTTAAGATAGTCTTTATTAAAAAAAGAAAGATTCCTTTAGATGCCTTCTGATTTGCCACTGTTCTGGAGCCTTTTTGATTATTTACTCTTTCAGTAAGGGCCTCTGAACACTTCAGAAGACATATGATTAATATAAACCAACCAGACATGCAATCACCAAGATGTAGATCAAGCGCTCAAAAAATATCTCACTTACAACCAAAAGATTTCCAAAAGACCTTGTCAACTTTCTAGCACCTCCTACCTATAGCGCCTTTGACTCAATATTTGCACATTCATAGTGGCTTTCTTCAAAAGCTTAAAATATTGGCGCTCACTTTCTTCTATAATAAAATAAGCTTAAATATTTTCTTTCTCAAAAGCTTAAAGAATTTTGATTCACTGTTTTCTTGCTTATACTTTAAGCTTTTGGCTTAAAACCAATTATGATTCATCAAGAAATATACCCTCAACTCAACCAGTGATTGCAGAGCACAAAAATGGGCCATTTCTGAAGTTCCACCGCAATCCAACTAGGAAATCAATTTCCACCGCTCAAACAGCTGAAAGCGTTAACTGGTTCACTGTTCTAGAACCAGTCTTTCCTGTATTCAACCTTAACCAATTTAAATATTGGAATGCTATTTAAATTATTCTTCTTGATCTTCTTCAACTGTTTTTCACATATATTTACTCTTATAGTAAAATCCAGGAAAAATGTTCCATCAAAAACAGCTTTGTATCTTGCTCTCAAAGCAAAATACCTTCATCTACCATAGAAACTTACCAATAAAACGTCTTTCCTGCAATTTAATCAGCATTACTCCTTGATTTTGCCACTGCAACAAACTTAAGGAAAATTAGTTCATCTTTTTATTGCAACTGAACCAATTAGAGTTCAGTACTTGATTGGAAAAGACAGCAGTCCAATAGAAAAGAAAGAAATAAATAGAATAAGGTATTGTTTATTGTAGAATATCATGATTAAAATACTATATGGGGAAAGCCACAAGGCCAAAGGGGGTGACATAGTGGTGTGTTTCATGTAAGGTTTGAAGCTGAGGAATAACTTGTGCGGGGATCAGCTGTCAGGAATATTCCTGACAACAACCTTTTACAAGACAACATTTTGGCCACAATGGGACCTACAGGTCAAGACAAAAAAGCAGCAGTTCCCCCTAATTGGGGAAACTGCCCCAAAACAACAATTAGGAAAAAAGAATTTAAAAATTCAAATATTTTTAAATTCAGGTTTTATACCCTGGCCACAGGTCGCACACGCCTGCTGCCACCCAGCCAGCTGACGGGAGGCAGCGCACCCCCCACAGCGGGACCGCCCACCCCTGCCAGATGGAAAAACTGCCAAATCAGGAAACCAGAAAAGGCAATTTCCCCAAACCCAAATTTAGGGGAAAGTGCTGTCCAAATTTGGAATCTACCAAATTTGGATGGGGCTGACAGGCTGCCCTGCAAATCAACCAATGCAGTAATTGCAGAAGTGGAATTTGGGTGCATGAAAGTGCCTGAAGAAGCACCAAACCAATGCAAGTCAAAGATTAACAATTCATTGCTTGCCAAACCCCTCCAATCCCAATCCCAAAAGGGAATTCCAGACAGCACCAAGTGTTTGGGGTTCCCTGTTCAATGTTTTTCACTATTCATGCCCCACCAAGGATGATAGTATATAATAAAGCTCAATCACTTGATGATAGTTTGTGCTATCATTGAGCAAATTACTCCTCAATTGTTATCACATAAATCAACCAAGACTTTAACCTCCAGAAAGTTAAAGACACTAAGCTTTGTCTGCCCTTTCCCAGGACTAGAGAATGAACCATCTTATCTTCTTGGCTGTCCTTACAGCCTGCCTCAGGATTGGGGGCCACCAACACTATCAACTGCATGGGCCATTCAATGATCCAACTGGCAAGTACTTTTACAAGGAGCTGGTGCAGCTCAACTCCTCTGATCAGTACTCCTGGCCCACACTGGGTTTGCACCACTCCACTCAGTCTGTAGCTATATACACCTTAGTATACTATGTACTCACGTATTTTGCCAGTAATTTTGGGCGTTATAACGTACATGCAAAGGTATTTTGATGGATGATGACAGTCTATCCCATTGTGACTGTGCTCACCAGGTTCCAAGCAGACCAACTTGGTACCCTGATTAGCTAAATTACTTCCCCCAATTGTTGGGTCTTTACATCAGCAGGTCAAATTGGCAACACTCCTAATTAGGGAAAATTGCCTGCAATTTGATACTGCCATCAGATTGGTTCAGGCTGTTAGATATGTCAAGGGGCAACTCATTGAGCGCCCCCTGTGTATTGTAAGATACATTGGCAGGCAAGGAGGGAAACTCAGTTGCAACATTTTTCTTCCTCCACAAATCACTTTGGAGAAATAATGAAACATTTCTCCAGACTGCTTTGGTCTGTTCCTGACTTCTTCTCTCTGTATAGCATTACACACAACTATTAAGCCACTTCTAAAGCCTTTAAAAAAGCCTTTCATATGAGCTTCTCTATCATGATAAAATCCATCAGTCAACACCTCAGACTCAGGCAATAAGTCTCCACAAGTGAATCAACTTAGACTTGACCCCCATCAGTGACCTACACTTTAGGTCATAAGAGGCAAACATACCTGATGCATTACAACTGCTTTTACTCACCCAAGTGGTTAGCTTGAGCTTTCAGACGTAAAGTAACCAACTTTACTTTCCAAAAATATCTAAATCATTAAATTGTGCAGCTTTTTCTCTGAACAGCCATGTTAATGATGGGTCTGAGATATTTATGCTTACCCATCAACCTTAAGACTTTCTTAAAGCTACCCTATAGTCATAGAAAGAGAAATTTTACTTTCATCCTAGTTAAAGTCACCCAAATGTATTTCTACCCCAGTTAGTATCAGGATTTTGATGCTACCTCAGCACATGCATCCCAGAGCAGACTCATAGCTGTATTCTTATCCCAGCTAGCCTCAGGATGCTAATACTCTTGGTATAATCATCCCAGGGTATAAAACTTCTCTATCCTTCTAAAGCACTAGCAAGGGGCCACCTCACTAACATTCTAAGGCAAAAAATAATTCAAATCACCTTGGTTAGACCTGGCCCCAGACATCACAGCTGGGCAAACAAACAAAATAACCTTATTTAACTCTCTCAGGCAACCATTCTTTACTTGTAAAAAAACAACTTACACATTTAAAACAGCTCCACATGTGGATTATCATATCCAGATTTTCATGGGCTACTTGAGCAACCCCAGATGTAACCCATTTTTTGTCAATAACAATGTTTAAATTGTCAAACATTGTCAAGGGTTTTGCTAGATCTCTTTGTAATTTTCTTTTCTTCTGGGGGTATGATATTTATTTTATTTGTTGTTCTACTGTAACACTAGGAGCGCTTGTACTCATATACAAGTCTGTAAGTTACAAGCTTTAATCCAGAAGCGCTCATACATGTCTTGTACTGTCATTGGATCAAAACATCATTGGTATTCAATATTTAGTATTTCCTGAAAGCCCAGGTAATTGAAGGAAATCTATACTTGTTACACTTAAAAAGCCATGACAGGGACTATGAGGATTCATCTGCAAGTTTGAAAGCTGTAAGCTGAGAGTCCAAGTATACATGTATTCCTTTTAATACTGCTGAAAAAGCTTTTGGTTTAATACACACACCCATTTCACATAGCAAGAGTATTTACAGTTGCCATACAGTATACCTAAACACAAAAGAAAGCATACATATTAAGCAGCTATCTCTACAACTTTCCTCATAATAATGCTAAGGATTAAGATATTTATGCTTTCAGATGATCACACCTGATGAGTATTTACCTCATAATCCTAATTTTTCATAAAGATGACACCAAGGAGGCCAAAATCATCTTAAATTAATTTTCTGTCTTACCTATGGTTATAAAAGAGGAATTTAAAGTCTTTTATAATGTGCTTCTCAATAAAAAGTTTATTGCTAATAATCAATAAGCTTTTGCCTCATTTATTCAATATTTTGAAGACCAGTGGGTGGGCGTTTTTCAGGGGTAGTGCTGTATCTGCAAGAGAGATGATTTCAACAATTTGAACTGCTTCAGACAGGATAAAGAGAGTGTCAACCAAATTATCTCTTTTTTTAAAGGGTGGAAAAATCAATTTACCCGCTTGGTAAAAGTTAAAAAGCCCAGGTTTAAAGTAAGCATTTGCTGTCAGGGCCAGGTGTGGTGTTGTACCAAGATGCCATCAAAGGGTCCCATTTTTTGGGATAACGTGACACCAATGCCCAGTAAAAGAAGGGCAAGGAGCAGGACAGGTACAGCATCCCAGCTGCAAGGGGACATTAGGCATCAAGTTGTGGTACCACAAATTTTCCCAGGCTAAGAACAGTTAAGATAACCATCCCATATCTACTGTGGTCATAGGGCTGAACCTTAGCAGCAGGTTGAGGAATAAGGGAAGATGTGGGTGATATTTAGCAGCTGGGTCCTGGTTGTTGGTTAATTACAGGAGGCTCTATTGGTTCAACTGTTTAGTAGGTAGGCTGGTGAGAAGGTTGGGTCCAAAGTTGTAATAATATGTGTTAAATAAATGCTAGTATCACGCGGTTTAGCATACACTTTATTTAACGTTGTCTGCACTTGAATTGATTGAGGGGAAGTGGCTTTTATACCACTCATCTGGCCTTCCTTGAAAGAGACTACTGATAGCTTTTTGGAAGGCATTATTGGCCCATCCTTGGTCACAAGAACTTGTAGAGAAACAGAAAAAGGAGGAAGGGACCCAGAAAATTTGGCCTGGGCTTGGAAATGGGGATTCATCAGAGCAGTGGCAGTGAATTATCTAAGAGTAAATCTTGGCTGGGAACCTGACTGGGAACTATATCAGTGGCATCTGGTCTCATCTTCATTGTGGTAAATTGCTAGGTACTAATTGGGTGGCACTTATTAAAAACAGGGAGTTGCATTGGGGTGTAGCTATTGCATGGTTGGAAAGGGTACTGTGATCAACTTATTGGTGGCTAATTTCAGTCTCCTAGGTAGTGATGTTCTCTATTATTACATCAGTTAGTGTTTAGGGGTTGGCTGGATTGGGTTCCTGCATTTCTAAGCAATGATCAGGATTATAATTTTTTTGGTTAGGGGCAGAGGCTGTAGGAACAAAAATAGAGGAGGTAACAGGAACAGAAACAGAAGCAGCAAGAACTACAAAAAGGGGGCCAAACCAGAGACAAAAACCAGCACAGTATTTGTAATGCTGGCTGGGAACTGAAGCAATCCAAGATGTCATGGATTTTCTCCAGTACCAGCCAACACACTCTGCTGTGGCTTGGAAGCCAACAGGCTCCCTTTTATGCTTGGAGCTGGGGCCCAGCGTGGGGGCTGCTAGCCTCCCTGGGCCAGCCAATTGGCTGGCCCTGGTTTTAATAATAACTGGGCACTTTGCTCCTGGCCTAAATAGGCCAGAGTAGTTAGCCCAACCTCTTGCTTGCCCTGGTGGCTTGGCAGAGGTTTAATTTCCCTGTAAAGCTTCTGCAGCTGCCCAGCACAGGCACTTGCTGGGTGCAGCTGCAGGTTTGAATCCTGTTGGGTTTGCTTTTGCTTTGCCAGCCCTTACATTCACAAGGTCAAGATTCAGCATGCAAATAGAGATCAGCTTTACCCTCAAGCCTCAAAAGAGTTCCTGTTGTTTTCAAGTATGCTGACCATCAAGTAAAGTATGTACTTGTCACCAAAGAGGGTTTGGCCTACTACCCCAAAGAAACTTACCTTAACTATCTTAAAAACATTATAAAGGCACTAAAAGACAAATTTTGATTAATTTTATCAGCAAATAAATGCTTCTGTATATTTGAATTTTGTTTTTAACTTTAGGCTTTAATAAATAAATATTGGTATTTTAAAGCCAAAAGACTAAATATGAAAACTTCACAAGTTTTGATGTTGTTGCAACCAAGTTTGATACCTTTCCTGAAAATGTATTTTAAAATACACAGAGGGCACTCAATGAGTTGCTCTATGGCATATCAAACAAAAATTCTTCCTCTCACTTTGGATGTTGAAATATGGAACAATACTTCTTGATAAGAAGCAAAGTCAATTCCAGCCAAAAGCCCTCCAGAGCTTACTTAAAACCCAAACCATATTTGAGTCATGCCAACAATGCCACCCCCTTGTGATTCAGTTGCTTCCTTGTTCATATAATAGCTTCTATTTCCCAATAAAGCTATTATCTTATACTAAATATCTGTCCTTTTCTTTTGGAGTATTGTCTTCCCCCTTTGAATACTGAACTAAACTTAGCTCAGTTGAAACAATGTGTTGGCTTTAGAGCTTTGCACACTATAGCTGAAACTAAATCCCCTTTTATTGTAAATTTGGAATCCTTGAGCAATTTTGAGTCTGGGAATAGGTTATTTATTTATTTTTTGGGTGTTCTTTGGGCTTTGATTTATGTTTAAAGTTAACGGGTACATTTGGGCCAGAAATCAAGATGAGGGTTTTAGATGGTGTTTTTGAACATATTTTCTAGATAGGGTATTCCACCCCTTCTACAAGAGCTTAACCCCTATTTTCTTCTCTTCGATAAAGTATACACTTCTTCAATTTCTTTTCTCCTCTCTTCTGTAACTGCTGCCCATAGAGTAGTTACACCACTTTTATCTCAACAATAAGTTAAGTTTTTATATTTGACACCATATTTAAAAATATAAGCTTCCAGCAAACAAAATTGTTAAGAATATACTTGGTATTGAAAAAAAGAAAAATGTCACATGTTTACTTGAAAAGCAGTTCCTATAATTAATATAAGCTATATGTGGTTTCAAATAAAAACTCAAAGTTCAAAAAGAAATAGTTGAACTTCAATATGCTTTTACTGGATAAGAATGGAATTCAGTGGCAAGTCATTCGAATCAATTTCTCTCTGATTACCACTTAAATTGAGGGTTTCAGTGGCCACACGAGAAATTTGGGCAGGGTCATGAGAAATCCAAAGACAAATCGATTGATACTTTCGACTCAAAATAGTCTTTTCTACAAATCCAACTGTATTATGATCAAGTGCACTGGTAGGCTCTAAAACGTTATTGAGAAACAACTATTTGGATAAAAGTACCATCGAGTAAGAGGACTGAAGGTCTGCACGAGAGTGCTATTGCCAAACTTATTCTTTGAGCCTCCCCGCCAGATAGTGTACTCCATTCTTTATCCCAAAGATCTAAGGGTACTCCCCATCTAGAGTAACTTAACTACATACCTTAGTGGGTTCTTACTCTTTCGCTATTTCTGACTAAAGTAGTAAAAAGTTCAGCTCTATCGACCTTTAAAATATAAACTTACAGGTTCTGCATGGGATTTCCCTTTGTGAGCAGAGAAGGAACGAACTTTTAAGACGAATTCTGATGGTGTACCAGGAAGTATGGCTAAATGGCATGTGAATATAAACACGGTTGGCAGATTACCTGGGCGTTGAGGAACATACATGACCATACTTCTCCAATTAGGGACACCTAAATCTTCAGAAGTCCTTCGAATAAAAATGAGTTTTTGCCAGCAAGGCAATATAACTAAAGCAGACTCACTTCCCGTCTAAATTAATTGAACCGCCATCAAATGGGATAAGCTCGGAAAGGCATTTAAGGAAAGTGGTTTTACTACAAAAGATTCATGTTAAATATGTAATTCAAGCTGCAACTTTTGTCAAATGAACAAAAAAGTACCCGCTTCCACTTGGCCCCTGGATAGCAATTATATCATTTTTCAGATAATGAAAGGGATACGTTAGAAAAAAGATAGTTCCCAGAATCGTCCAATCTCTTCTTGGACAATCTATTAACACTAAACGTGGGCATAAAAACCAGTCACTCTTTTCTTTCTATTTAAGTACCAGTTGAGAGTCTATTAGTTTGTCGCTCTGATTTAAAAATGAAAATTGAGCTAATTATAGAACTACAGTTTAGTTTGGGGATTTGGATAAATGTTTGGACAACAAAATAATAAATATTGAGTTCATCTGCAACTTTCAAGATGTAGTTTGAACTGATGGAACATAAAATTATATTCTAAAAAAGCTAGCAGGATATGGAATCTACATCAGATAAGATCACCCAGAATTTGAATGGATGACGTATAGTAGTTTTAAAGGCTGGTAAATAAACGAAATCAAGTCAACCAAAAGCGAAATTATTTCAGCTGAGAACGAAATCAGCTCAGGCTTAAAATGAAATTAAAAATCAAGGAATTTATATCAAATCACAATAGATTTGGATTCCCTTCTTTTCGTTTTAAGCTGAGTTGATTTCATTCTCAACCGAACTGATTTCACTTTAGGTTGACTTGATTTCGTTTATTTAACAGCTCTTAAAACTACTGTAATATGGGGCTTCTGCTAGTGAAGGGAAAAACATGTTTACACATTCTGACAAGCAGTACTGGTGGGATA
>QTSX02006148.1:0-17554 GCA_014839935.2 Entomophthora muscae | reverse complement strand
AAACAGTTAGTATTATGTATATTCTGAAGCTTACCTTTGATTTGAAGTGAATCTATAGAAGTTAAAGGAAAAGTTAATATTGTGTTTGAAGAAGGCTTACCTGGTTTAGTAAATCTAATCTAACCATCTAAGCTTTAAAGTAGCTAACTAGATCAGATGATGGCATCTTTGTTTTCCAATTATTACACTAAGTTTTTATAGTCTTTTTGGACTCTTTGCACCTTAATATCAAACTGTAATGTTAGCTCACATCCGTTTATATCTATTTTTGCACTTCAATCTATGGTATTTTTGATTTTTGCACCCTACATAGTGTTTCAATTTTTGCACTTTTTGGGGGTCCCATTTTTAATTTCTGCACTTTTGACCTTAGGAACTTTGACCTTAGGCACTTGCCTGTAACTCTTTACTGGTGAGTCAGAGGGTGGCAAAATTGTGAGTTGGCTATATCCCACAGAAGTTCACCCCTGTTCTTTAAGTGCCAGAACCCATGTGGGCTACACCAGCTTCAGGTCGCCTTTTTGGGCCTACTGCTGCCTGGTTCACCACTTGGGCTGGTCAAGAACTTGAGGTCACCAGGGCCACTTTCAGAGAAGCAGCCAAGTCTAGCTGCAGTGAAACTCTCTTGCCTATTATTGCAAGAGCTCTGCCGTAAAGTATCAGACAAACAGCAAGTGGCTTAGAATATCTTGCTGCCACCTGTGAAGCCATAGCAGGCAGAAATGGCATGCTCCTCACCTGCATCAGTAGGTTAACCCCATATCTGAAAGTGAGTAACTGTGATGCACTACACTTTCATCAATTAGCACTAAAAATTGTTGAAACAGCAGGCTCAACCCACTAACAAGGTTTTGAGTAAGCGGGGTTGTGACCTGCAACCCAATTATCCAGTCACTTGAAGCCAGACTAGGAAGTCAACTTGAATTGCCAAATCCAACAACATGAACAAATGATGATCCCTTATGGTGGATACCTTGTTTTGGCGCTTGACTCATTACCAGGATCAAGCCACCCCCTTCACCATCCCACCATGTGATCAACGCTATCATGTTCCTGTTATCCATGATTCACACTAACTATATAATCATTATCTCTCAATAAAGAATATGATCTAGTTTCTAAATATTTTCCCCCTTGTAACTCTGCTAAAACAGCACAGTTATAACATTGGTAGCAGAAGCAGGTTTCCCATCCTACTTTATTCCCCAAAATTCCGCCTGTTGTCTGTACTCGCCGAGGCCAACAGATCCTTGATATAATCATGTCTGGCCTCCTGCTAGACTGGACCCCATACACCCCTGGTGCCGAGATACCTGATGGTTTTTTCCTGTACCAGAACACGGTGATTCCGCTGCCTGCCTTCAACGCCATGTCTACACAAGGGTTCTTCCAAACAGCGCCACCTGTAATACTCCAAAACTGTGGGTACCACTTGCAGCAGGTATGGTAGTAGGTTGGCAAATTGGAATCCAGTCAGGGCGGTGATGATGGGGTATATGGTCATCAACCAACAGAAGACCTTAGTGTGTACATTGTATCTCCCAAAGCTCCCGGCAAAGTAGGTCAATATGTAGTACATGGAGTTATACATTGCAATGGAGAGCGTGGAATGTGGAGACACCAGGGGAGGCCAGGGTCCGGTATGGGAGGAGTTTAGTTGGCCAGGATTGTAATGAGGGTCATGACCTAGTCCTTCTGGAGAGGGCCCAAAGAACTCTGACCCCTGTTGGTAACCTCCAATCCCAAGGCAAGCTGTGAGCACAGCTGTGAAGATGAGATGGTTCATCTTCCTTGGATTGGAGGGAGGTTGGCTGGGGCTAACTATTAAGTTGACTTAAGTTTTTAAGTAGAATCTCACTTTATTGAGGGTATTAATCTCAATAATAGCACAATCTATTACTGAGGAGGGATCCTTAATTTATAGTGTTTTCCCCTGTGCAAAGATTTGCAATTGGGAATGAAAAGCAGGGGATGGGGGATCCCAGAAGTTTGGAAGATAGGGATAGCAGTTGGGGCTTGGGAAGATGGCCAAACTCCTGTTCTCCTGCTATCTGTGAATGGTTTGGAAGTTCTTGAGGTGAACCAATGATTTCATGTTGCCCTGGTGCTAGGTGAGGAATGTGCGTCAAATTCCTTTCAAGATCTATTTTGGTTTTAAGAACATTGTTTTGGTTGGAGTTTGACCCTGCCCATGTGGTCTGGGAATTAGCATCCAATTGGTTGGTGACAAACTTATTTTTAAAAACTGAATCATTATTCCCTCCTTCTTCTGGAGGTGTAATTTTGGTTTCAGAATTTTCCCTTGTATTCAGGGATTCTTTTGATTGGCTTTAATTCATGAGGGTTTCTGATTTGTTGCAGGGTGGTCCCTGGGACCTGGGCGGGTAGCTGGCAGCCAACTGGGACCCAGGGAGCAAGCAGGTGGGCTGGGGGCTAGTGGGGGGCACGCTGGCGGCTGGCTGGGTGCAGGGAGGCGGGCGGAGGGTGCTGGTGGGTGTGGTGGGGGTCTGTGCAGTGGCAGCAGGCGCCTGCCAGGATGATAAATTAATCTGGCGCCTACTAAAATATGTTTTTCCTTGATTTTATTTTTTATTTTCCACAAATAAAGGGGGAAATTCTTTATCAAATTTGGCCTCTTGAATTGGGAATTCTCCTATCTTTCCCCAGCATTTCCCTTCAGTCAGGATTTGATTTATGTCAGGAATATTCCTGACACCACCATTTCACAAACAACTGACAAAAGCACCATGCCCACCTACATAACCCAAAGACTCTGTAGCGCTGCCTTGAAACCTTTTGCTGGGACCAACAACAACAAAACTGCTGCATGGATCCAGTCCGCCCAGAGCAAGCTGGCCTAAATGGAATGCCCACAGCAATTTTGGATTGCAGAAATCTCCATCCAACTGACTCATGACGCTGGCACCTAGTGCAACAAGCGGCACAAAGAACATACCAAAAAGGACTGTGATACCTTCAAACAAGACTTCTTGGCAAGATTTGTGCTTAAGGACACCGCACTCATGATCATACGTCAAGTAAAGAATTTAACACAGACAGGCACTGTGAAGGAACTCACCCACACCTATGAGGAACTCCAACTACGCGCACCCTCTGACATGGCCTTTGACACCCCATCCACACACCTCATGTACTATGACGCACTCAAGTTGCATGTAATGAGATATGTGAACCTGGATCAAGTGACCAATCTACAGAGCCTGTATTGCAAGGCGGAGAAAGCATAACAAACATCCAACACTCTTCACAAAGCGCAAACTGGAAAATGAGAGAGACCCAAAAACTCTCACACAGGCAGGCGCTCCACTCAACCACCCCCTGGAAACAACATAAACAATATAAAACACAAGCCTGCAGGTTCCAATGGACATGAAAGTGGGAACAATGGCCAGTCAAATTGTACCCATTTCCATATCACTGCCACACAGGGCAACCAAGACAAGGAAAAGGCCCAGGGAGAGCATTAAGCAAGCCAAGCTCTCCCTGCACAACTCCTGACTTGCCCAATGATGAGTACCAACCTGAGGACGTGGACCAATGTCCAATGATCTAAGTACCATCAGATGACCTGGTACTGTACACTATTGCCAGACATCCCAATAAACTGATATCATATCCTTTCCATTTTTGCAGTTACACAGGCTCAGCACTCCTGGACTTGGGCGCAAATTGAACCCTAGTCAACAGCAGCTTTGTGGATAAGTTCAAGCTATCCACTAATCCTTTGCAGATTAAAAATGTGGTCCTGGCTGACAAACACCACATTGCCGTGACAAAGGAAACTGCCCCCTTCTCTGTCATGCTCGAGAACCTCCACTCCACCATCCAAGGTCCCATCATTGATTTTCCCAGGTTTGACATTGTACTGGGACTAGACTGGTTACAAAAGAACAACCCACACGTTGACTGGGCAACCTCAGTGTTGACCATCAAGCGTGAGGGTGTCAACCACCAGATCTACCCTGACTCTGTGGACCAACTGCTACGTGACCACGTCTTTGTGCGCATCACAGAGACCCTGGAAAAAAGGGAAACCTGAAGGCAATTGACTGGGACTCCTGCCAGTACAAGATCATGCACTTCAAAGAATACCAGGATACCTCCACACCTCAGGATTGCAAAATTGTAGCCTGCCATCCAGAAATTTTCAAGGAGGCTTTACCTGTGTTACCCCTGGAAAAACATATCCAACATTCCATTCAACTCAAAGGAGCTGTACCCAAAGCACAACCTATCTACCATCTGACCCCAAATGAAGACGACACCCTACGCGCCTACCTCAAGGAAGCGTTGGAGAAAGGACTTATCTGCCCTTCACAATCTCTCTTTGGGGCCACTGTATTCTTTGTGGCCAAGAAGGATGGTACCATGCATCTAGTCAAAGACTACTGAGCCCCAAAAGAAGTTACCATCAAGAATTATTACCCACTACCACTTATTGACAACCTCTTTGACACCTTGGGCGGAGCCAAAGTCTTCTCTAAGATTGACCTAACCTCAGGCTACAATCAGATTTGTATTAAGGAGAAAGACATCCCTAAAACAGCCTTCTGTACTAATTACAGCTTGTACAAGTGTGTGGTACTCAATTTTGGTATGACAAACGCCCCCTCAACCTTTGTGACCTTCATGAATGAGGTGTTTGCCCCTCACATAGGCAAGCATGCCCTAGTCTACCTAACCTTCATATTGTCTATAGCCCCTTGGTAGAGCAGCACCACAAGGACTTAGAGGCAGTCTTTGCTACCCTGGCACAACACAAGCTGCTGGCCAAACCCTCCAAATGCCAGTTCTTCCGCAAACAACTGCCTTTCCTAGGACACATAGTCTCAAAAGACAGCATCAAACCCAACAGTTAAAAGATACAGGCCATCTGCAGGATGCCACCACCCAAGGACAAGTCAGAACTCCGCACATTCCTGGGGATGGTGGCCTATGTACACCGCTTCATACCTGACTGTGGCGTCTTGACAGCACCCCTATCCACCATAACTGGTGCCAAATCCAAGTTTGTGTGGACCCCCCAATGTGACCTCTGCTTTAGACGCCTCAAAGAGAAACTCACAACAGCATCTATCCTGCAATATCCCAAACACAACAGGGAGCACCAAATGGAAACTGACGCCTCAAACGCATCCATTGGGGGAGTACTACAAATCAAAAACAATGATGATGACTTCCTGCCCATAGCCTATGAATCACACAAACTGACAGATGGCAAGTGCCAATACCCTATACATGACAAGAAGTTGTTAACAATTGTGCACTTCCTGGTCAAATGGTGTTGCTACCTAGAACAACAGGAAGAATTCACAGCACTGACTGACCATAAGTCTCTTATATACTTCAAAATGAAAGCAAACTTATCCTGTTGTCAAGCCTGCTGGATGGAACTCCTAGAGAGGTTCAATATGATCATACAATACAAACCTGGTCCAGAACTTGCCATGGCGGACACACTCTTGCGTCTGTATGTCCGCGCTTCAAGAGGGGGAAATGGGCTCAACCCAGACTGGCCTCTCTTGGTACTACAAAAAAAGGACAAGGGTTTTCCCCTGGTACAACCAACATAACAAAGGAAACAGTTATAAAAAACACCTATTTTCTGGCATACACAGGACCCTACACAGAAAAATGTCTGACAGCACTACCATTCCCTATATTCCCACGCACCAGCGGGTAGACACCATCCTACGCTATCACAGAGACCTCGGACATACCAAGAGCCAAAAACTATATGAGTTCCTCAAGTACAAGGCCTGGTGGCCAACCTTATATTGCAATGTTCAAGAAGTCCTAGACCAATGTGAGGTATGCAAAAAGTTTGCCAAAAGCAAAACCCCTCCAAAGTCAGTACTTCCCATCTGCACACAACTACCCTTCAAATTATGGGCCCTTGACGTCGTTGGCCCCATGCCAGGGAAACAAAATGATAAGAAATACATCATCACCGCCATAGACTTTGCTACACAATGACCAGTAGCCCAAGCAGTAAAGACACATACTGTTAATGACGTGCGGCAGTTCATAGGAAAAGAAATAATCAGCAAATTTGGAAAGCCAGAACTCCTGATAATTGACGGAGGCAAAGACTTGACCTCTGAAGACATCAACATATACCTCACCAAGAATGGGGTCAAGAACACCATGACAACACCATACCACCCTCAGGCTAATGGACGTGTGGAGCAGCTAAATGGCAGCCTTTTGCAAGCCTTGGCCAAGCTCACCGCCGGGAGACCTGAAGACTGGTATAAGTAGCTATCAACTGCACTACTTGTATGCCAAACTTGTGTGAACAGATCCACCGTAAAAAGCCCTTTTGAGTTGGTATATGGCACACAGCCCAATATCATTCAATCACTATCAGGACCCAAGCTAGAAATCCCAAGAAAGGTCCCCCTTGTTCAGATCCCCAGGTCATAGAGACCAATGGTGACCAAACAGAAAGAGAAAACAAACGTCTAAAAAAGACATTTGTCCCCATCCAAAAAAGACTTGAGGTTGGTGACAAAGTTTGGGTCATGAACGTTGACAAAAGTAAACTACAACCCAAAAAAGTAGGCCCAGAAATTATCTTAAAGGTAAACAAAAATAACACTTACCTCGTGCAAGGACTCAGGAAACATAAACAAGACAAAATCCTCCACAATGATTGCCTGAGACCCTGCAAAGCAAGACAAAGACAGTGCAAGACCGCCCTACCCGCCACAGAACACCAATTAGTCCAGTATGGCGCCCAGGCTCCTGACAACCTCCCTGACAACCTGTCCCCAGAGAAGGCCGACCTTCAGTTGGGGGTGTCAAAACAGCAGGCTTGACCCGCCAACAAGGTTTCAAGTAAGCAGGTTTGTGACCCACAACCCAATTATCCAGTCACTCAAAGCCAGACTAGGAAGTCAACTTGAATGACCAAATCCAACAACATGAAAAAATGATGATCCCTTATGGTTGATACCTTATTTTGGCGCTTGACTAATTACCAGGATCAAGCCACCCCCTTCACCATCCCACTGTGTGATCAATACTATCATTTTCCTATTATCCATTATTCACACTAACTATATAATTATTATCTCTCAATAAAGAATATTATCTAGTTTCTAAATATTTCCCCCTTGTAACTCTGCTAAAACAGCACAGTTACAAAAAAATCTATCATAAAAGCAGATCATTTACCAACTTTGGGCTTTAAGAAGACCAATGACTCATCTTTCTTGTCCTGTCCTGCACCTGAAAGCGCTCACAACCAATTAAGTTGCTGCCAGCCCCGCCAATAGGATATTAGCAATAATGGTTCTTGTAAGGGAGCACTTCATCTGGCCCATATTGGGAGTCTGGGAAAGGCCTGGGGGTTGTAGAATCAATAGTCTTGCCAACCCCACTTGATCCACAAACCCAAACTCCCCTATCTGGATCCCTCTGCAATTACAGCACCTCCAAATTCAAAACTCTAGATGCCTTTCAAGTACACAGTGGCAATTCTGTCCTACAAGCTAACCATACCTGAAATAAAATCAATGGCTTAGCTTACCCCCTCTTCTTCTTTAGGGATACCCACAAGCTCCTGGCAAATACTGGGGCAGATCATGCTATGGTCAATCAAGAGTTTGCAAACTCCCATCAACTAGAACAGGTACCTAGTTGATCCAAGGCAGTACCTGTGGCTGATTTAAAAAAGAGCAACCATCACTCATGAGAGTGTACCCTTATATGTAAGGATGGGGATGTCCAAGTATGACTCTTGGGTCCCATCATGGGCAGCCTCAGCTATGAAGTTATTGCTGGTTCAGACCGGCTACGCCACACTTGCCATAAACTGATTGGGATACTTCTTCTATCACACCCAGAAGAAACTGTATATGGCTCTAAGCCTGTCCAATAGCAATGGAGGGACTTTTCCATAACACTGTCTCTGTCTGTATTGCTGAACAGGGTTCCTACAAGTTCAAAGGGGAATTTAGATTTTGACCTGTGTCCTGGAAAAGCTATTTGCTCTGATCCTCTTTGCCTTCTCCTCTGAACAATTCATCATCATCAGCATTGCAAGACCTACTCAAAGATTTTAAGGGTATCTTATACAAAACGCTAGATCAATTACAATTTGCCTCAAGAGATTGATCATGCTGTGTAGTTGCAAGGGTCTTTACCAAAAGCCCGTCTACTCTATGTCTAACACCAAGGAGGAAAAAAATCTCTGTCAATATCTTGTTGGCATCTTAGAAAAGGGATTTATCTGCCATTTTTTATCACTGTACAGAGCTGCAGTATTCTTTGTGACCAAAAAGAATGGATCACTCTGTCTGATCACGGATCACTGAGCTCTCAATGAGGTCACTGTAAAAAATAAGTACTCCTTTCATTGATTGAAGAAAATTTTGACACACTTTCAGGTGCTAATGTTTTCAGCAAATTTTACCTCACCACATGGTACAACCAAGCCAGGATTTTCCCAGGAGACAAGACAAAAACAGTCTTTAGGGAACTATATGCGTTGTTTGAGTATTGCATATAAATTTTGTCATTATTAAAGCACCATCCACCTTTTTAATGCTCATGAATAAGGCCTTTGGGAATTTATTTGGCAGATTTATTATTTTGTACCTGTATGACATTGTTCTGTTCAATCAGAATCAAGA
This sequence comes from Entomophthora muscae, assembly GCA_014839935.2. Taxonomy (NCBI): domain Eukaryota; kingdom Fungi; phylum Entomophthoromycota; class Entomophthoromycetes; order Entomophthorales; family Entomophthoraceae; genus Entomophthora; species Entomophthora muscae. Next base: position 8,894 of record QTSX02006148.1, on the reverse strand, counting down.
GACATATCTTAAACATCTCTGTGAATTCCTAGTACTCTTTGTAAACATAAGTTGAAAGCCAAACCATCTAAATGTGATTTCCTTTAGTCAGAGCTACTGTTTCTGAGACACAAAATTTCAGCTTAAGGGATCAAACCCAACCCAGCTAAAATCAAGACAATCATCAACATTTTCCTAACTGATATGGGTCAGGTGTGTAAATTCTTGGGCATGGTTGCCTATTTGCAGAAGTTCATCCCCAACTGCAGAGAACTAATTTCACCTCTTATCAAACTTTTAAACACCAAACAGAGCTTCCACTGGACACCTGCCAGGGACCAGGCCTTTGAGATGTTGAAGCAGAAGCTTACAACTGCACCTGCACTGCAATTCCCCAATTTTAATTGCCAGTATGAACTCAAAACTGATGCCTCTTACAGGGCCATAGGGGGTGTTCTAAGAGTGGAAACTGATGATTGTGTCTTCCTTCCTATGGCCTAAAATTCCAGAAAACTCACCAACTCAGAGCAGCGCTATTCCATACATGATAAGAAACTAGCAGCCATTGTGCACTGCGTTGAAGAATGATGTTGCTACCTGGAAGGAGCCATGTTTTCATCCTGGGTCCTAACAGACCACAAGCCCCTTCTGTCAGGGCCCAAGGGCTCCCAACTCTGATCCATTTAAACTATAGTCTAAGAGAAGTCCTTTATTATTATTCAGACCAAGAATGATCACAATGGGGAAAAGGGGAACTAGGTTCTTTTTATACCATTTACATTGGTCTTTGAGATTCTTCCAGATTCTTCCTGAAGGTCCTTGTCTCTCTATCTGGAGGGTCATGCTAAAAGTTTGAAACATCAGCTGACTAATTCTAGTCATATTCTTTTGGCCAGATTTGAACTTCACGGTTTGCCTCAGTTGGTCATCTAAAAATACTTTGGATGGATTTTCCTCATCTGGGGCTTTCATTTGAGCGTAAGAATGTCCAAAACTGATCACTGGAAGCTGAGATATGGTTGGATTTGCCCGCTTACTAATTGATGCTTGTCTTGATTTGAAATCCAATCTCGCGACCATTTTGGGACATGCTGACAGGGTTTTTGAACTTGGCTCTTTAAATTGCCATAACTTTCAATCTAGGATACCTAGGGAGATCATCAAGGTAGCTTTATGATGGCAAGAAGTATCTTTATCAATCCAAGCTTTTAAAACGTGACTTTTTAAAGCTACTATGTCATGGCGGGCCATGACACCTTCAGTATTTCAATACCCAGTCACACTTGACCCAGCACCAAGCAGGATGGGTAAAATGTCTTTCTCCATACCAATTGCACATCAAATACAAACCTGGAAAAGAGCTGGTCACAGCTGACGCTCTCTTTAGACTCTACATAGCATCTATCACCAGAGACAACGGCTTAGACCCAGACTGGCCCATGCTCTACCTGCGTCCTGAAGCAACTTGTTATGAAGGCCTTAATTCTGTGACTATTTCCAAGCTGAAAGACAAAGTAAGCCAGCTCACCACTGATGCTGGCAATGTCTGTCATTGTTCAGAGACAGGTGAAAAGGCGCCTTACATCCCCATCACACAACAAGGAGACACAATAATGCAATACTACCACACATTGGGTCATATCTGAGGACATAGTCTCTTTGAAATCATGAAGTGCAAGGTTTGGTGACCCTGCATGCGCCAGAACATCCTGGACCTCCTTGAGATGTGTGTCCTATGTGAAAAGAACACGTCTAAACCTGCACCCCCAAGTCTGTCCTACCCATTAAAGCCATGGAGCTCTTTGAACAATGGGCTCTCAACATTGTGAGGCCCCTACCTGAAGATAGACTGGACAATAAGTACATCATCACAACTATTGACTACTTTACCTGTTGGCCAGTGGCATGGGCAATCACTAATTACACTGCTATCACCATCACTTGGTTCATTACCAAGAAGATTGTGGTACACTTTGGCTGCCCCAAGCGCCTCATCACCAACGGGGGGCCTGAACTTGTAGGTAGTGTTATGAAAGCATACTGTGTCAAGAACACCCTTCAACAAGCGGTCACAACACCATACACCCTCAGGCCAATGGATTTGTAGGGTGCCTAAACAGTTCCCTGGTGCAATTGATTGTCAAAATCTCTCAGGAGCACCCAAAAACTTCCTGGACCAAACATCATCCCACTGCTCTACTTATCTTACAAGCTAGAATCAATTGTGGTACAGGGTTCAGCCCCAGTGCTCTGGCCTTTGGGACTCCTGATGAACTAGCAGGGGTAGAACAAGGAAAGTTACGGACCACTGTTCCCAGGAAACCCCCTTGTAACTACTCCCTCTCTAAGCCAATGGCACATCAAAGCTTGCAACATAGAGCAAGAGAGGATCAAGGGGGCAACTAAACACCTCAAGACAAGATATGCTGTGGGTGATCCCGTCTACACCCTCAACCCTAATTCCTCCAAATTAGAACCCAATCACTTGGGGCCCTTCAAGATAGCCGCGGTCTATGACAATCATACCTACCAACTTGAAGATTCCCAAGGAAACACCAAGAAGCTTCACGTAATTGCTTGCGCCCCTGCTGCACCATCCCCACACAAAGGCTGTTTGTGCGGACCTTCCCAGACCTTCCGCAGACTCTGGTCTTGGTGTCTGACAGCAAGCAGGGGGCAAGGGGGGTGTTGCAACCAAGTTTCCAGACTTGCCTGTCAATGTATCTTACAATACACAGGGGGCGCTCAATGAGTTGCCCCTTGACATATCTAACAACATGAACCAATCTGATGGCAATATTGAATCGTGGGCACTTTCTCCTAATTAGGAGCACTACTAATTCAACCTGCTGATCCCCGCACAAGTTATTCCTCAGCTTTGAACCCTACATGGAACATGCCACTATGCCACCCCCTTGTGGCCTTGTGGCTTTCCCCATATAGTATATTAATCATAATATTCTACAATAAACAATACCTTATTCTTATTATTATGTCCTTTCTATTAGACTTTTTTTTCCTCAATCAAATACTGAACTCTAATTGGTTCAGTTGCAACACCAGCACAAAACACTTGTCTACAGGGTGGGCCAGGTCCTCCAACTTTTGGAGAGGTTTTGCCTGCACGCAGCTTGCCTTTTTTGTGGGTCTGGGGAATATATCCCTGTCCAGAGCTAACAGCGGGCCTCAGAACTTTACACTTACAGGGTTGATTGATTCTGCCTTGCCAGCAGTGGGACCCTTGTGAGAATTGGGGAGCAGGTTAAGAGGAAATAAAACATGCTCTCACCTGTTATAAAATCACAGTTTTAGCAACAACCAAAAGGTTGTCACCAACAATTCCTGGGAGGCCAAAGGAGGGAAGGAATCAACTGAACACCAAAAGCAACAGAAAAAAATCAAATGACCAAATTAGACTAACAAATTTTGAGCTTTATTAGAGTAGAGAATGATGAAGCAAGGTCTTTTACAACTCTTGCATTCATTTAAGGGATGATATGAGATTAGGGTGGTAGATTGAATGTCACAAAACCAATCAACCCATGATATGAGCGGATATGAGTGCATTTCTTGAGGCAGGAAGATCTTGAAATTTTTTGAATGGACATAATCAAAAGAAAAACAAAACCAACTAACATTGGGAAAATTGCTTTGGATGCAATTACCACTGCTCCCAGCCACTCTTGCACATGATATTTAACCAGGGGTGTCTCTTGGGTGGGTTAGGTGGGGGCATCTTCAGAATAATTCCAATATATTAAATTGAGGGATTTTCTTGGGCTTTTTTAGTAACCTTTTGGATAAATATTCAAACATAATTTGATAAAAATTCCCAAGCATTTGGCAGGGATTGGAGTAGAGGCCTAAGGGGCAGGCGTAACTTTATAACCCTGGGCCGTGGCTGGTAAGGCCCTCTCCTACCTGGTAAAGTTAGGACCCATCATCTATTGGGCCATGCCTGTACCTGCATCTGCTCCTCCTTCACCTGAAGGGGCATCACAGTGCTCCTGTATCCTGACACGCAGGCCCAGAAGGAAGGGCCCACCATAGAATGGGGGCTAACTTTACAATGTAGGATAGTGATTTCCCAATAATGGCCCAGGGCCTGCTGGTGGGCACCATAGAATTAATTAAGCCAGTGAGAGTGATGTACATGACTCTGAATATCTGGGTGGAGGTGTAATCACTAGTAGCAATGAACTCTTGTGGGCAATTGGGTCGCGGGTTCAAGGGAAAGGTCATTGGTACCAAATACGCGGGCAGGTAGTTATATTTGTTGCAAAATAGCAAAGGTTGCACAGTGATCCAAGTTCCTTCTTAACCAATAAGCTCTGTTTCTCTGGTACAGGCTTCTGGGTTTCAAATTAGGATCTCCTTTAAGGTAAACTTTAAATAATCTGGGTTTGAAGGATACTCTATAAAATGAACCGGGCTGTAGAGAGCTCCTGGTGGACGGAATAACTTGGGCAGTTGGTCTACGTTTTCTTGGGCTTGATGAGAAGCGGGGATGGACCTGGGAAGATCAAATTGAAAATGGTAAAGTGCTAAAAGAATGTAGGGTCAGACCTGCGTGAATCAAAGGTTCATAACACTTTATTGTAAAAATGGCAATGAGCATCTTCCCATCATCTCCTGGGTATAAGTATGCCCATCAAAACTGTGAAAACTTTTGCAGATTCTTGTGGGCCAGGTGGTAGCATTTACCAAGGTTTGGAAATCCTTGGTGGCATCTAGAATAGATGATGTGTCATTGGCTGAGCTGGGACAGGGAATCTTGATTTCCTTCTTTGAGGCATGGGATTTGTCATCATTTGGTGGCCCTTGTTCTTGGGGAAATTTCTGCAGTACTTCATTGGTGGTGGCCCATGTTATTACAGGGATATTACTTGGGTTAGCGCTCTTATTGGTTAGGCTAAGAGGAACCTTCATAGGGCAGGGTTCGATCATAGAAGGTGCTACACTAGTGGGTTTTGGAGGTTTCTCCAAAGTTGGATCTATCTCTGATTTGAGCCCAAAAAACGTGGGCAGCTGGGCCCACGGGCTGGCTGCTTGCAGGGTATCCGGGTTTGAATCTTGTAATTAGGGGTTTCCTAGCTAATTGATAGCAGGAGTTTGTCACTCATGACAAAGTCACTTTTTTGTACAGAGGAAAGAGGATCAATTTAAAAGACATTTAAAAAAATTTGAAGGCAATCATCAGAATCCAAACAGCTATAGTATAACATCCTCCATTTTGACAATCCCAAAAAATTATTTTGATTTTATTTTTACAATTTTCCTTAAACCTTTAAAATTAAAATCAAATTAAACTTTTATCGTTAAGATGTATCATTTAAGCCAATAAAAGCAAACATCAAATAATAAAATACTAATATGTTTTTTTATAGTTGTTGTCATGGAGGATATTACATTATGGCTGTTTGGATCCTGACGGTTGCTGATTTGACCAATGAAATGATAAGATAGCAAGGTAAATATCACTACGACATATATATTAAAAGGCTATTTGATGGTAACTTAAAGGAGGGTTGTGAGTAATCTGGCCTTTTAAGCTATTCAAAAGAATGATCCGTTATATATTTAATTTAAACAGGTATACAATATTAATAGATTTTCTATTTAATAGGTTGTAATCAAGCTTAACCGAGCCAGATAGCTCAGCTTTTTTATGGCGATGTTTAATTTGTTTTGGAATCAGGGGAGTATACCTAAGCCTGTTGTCGCTAAAATAAACAATGCGTCATATCACATACGAGAAAAACAAAATTATTTAGTTTAAAGACTCAAACGTGAGGTTAAGGTAAACACATGCAAAAGCCAAGTATTTATATTAGTTTCCAAATTCCTCGCAATAAGCTTATCTCAAAAGCTGATATGGTGTGAACTGCTTGAACTGGGAAATTAAGGAGTATAGCTGTGGAAAGGCACTTAGAAATAAAACTCAGCTAACAACAAACATACAGTCATCATACTTAAGGTTTTGAAGACTGCTGAAACTTATTCAATAAAAATAATCAAACTGGCTTAAAAACAAGGATGGTGCCTAAGATGTGTGCAGGCAAATATTAGCTTTAAATATTTTGAAGTTTCGGGCACTTATATCTTATGTTTAAGCCCGAGTAGGGGATATTAGAGTTTGCGTAGTGGTAAATTTTGAGTTCGTTAATAAAAGCAAGAAACTGTGAAGAACGCGAATACGTTTTTGGGGAGCTTTAAAAGAAGCAACCCCTAATTTTCTGTGCTGCCCGTTCTTGGCCGAAAGGTTGGAGCAGAAAATGAATTTAATTTGCGTAGAGCTTTGGGATAGACTAAATAGCAGGGAAGAGTTTTGAGGGCAAAGTGCCCTGATTTTGGATTTTTAAAAGATCGCTGTTGCCACCAATAAACTCGCCGTTAATGATAATATAGGGGACAGTTTCCTGTTTGAATTTTTTAACAAGAACCTTCTGGATTTCTTCTCCCCTAACGAAAATAAATATTAAAAAGTAGTAGCCTTACTCTTATGCTTATCGAGGTTCAATGTACAAGTTATCTACCATTGGAGCAAGCGTTTCTATAGTGCTTTTACAAAACCTAGAGATGAGTCAAAAGGTCTTAACAAACATACCCACAGTAAGATTTTGCAAATACAACAACCTTATTTCTACTGATTGCATCTTCAATCAAAGTCTCATCATCAATTGCAACCTGACCTAAAATAAAATAATTATACGGAGTTTCTGGAAAATTATTGCTGAGTAAATAACAATATTTTTAGATATTAAAACGATCATAGCTATAATAATAATGATCTTCTGACCCACCTTGTTGGAGTAGGTCTACTTCCATCATTTTTCTTGATTGAATCCGTATAGGTAGGAGCTTTGGAGGTGAATCTGGGCGTCACTCGAGACTCTGAAAAAGTACTAGACAAGTATCAGTGCAAGCACACCCACAATAATATTTCTTTGTCGCTTTGTATTGGAGCTTCTCCGGTTGGACCCGCCAGGCAGGTTGTAATCTGAATTTTTGCGCAGTCCATACATCTTTATCCCTTTATGAAAATAACTCAAAAGGAAAACAGATTATTATACCACAGCCCTGCGATGTGGCTTTTGGACTTCACAAAATTGCAAGGCTGCGTTCCTGCACGTGAAGAATAGAAATTTATTGAACTACAATTGGATCAATCGTAGGGAGTGGAATGCAAAATCTAAACCCAGTACCCATTGTTGCGGTGAACGCATTTGGAACGGCCGTTAGCTTTGAAATCCGGAATATCCCCAAATCTCCCTTTTAAATAGTTGAATCAAACAAATAAAGTTTCATCTCTTGGTTGATTAATTACTATCAATTTTACATATTTGTTGTTCACCACAACAAAATTTTGGGGTCATTCTACCCACGAACTTGTATTGCTGTTTTTTTTTTGTGTTGTTGCCTGTGTGCTTGCTGTTGTGATGTCTGCTCCTGCGCCCAAACCGCTGTTGGCCCCCTGCTCGGGCTCCTGCTGCCTCCGCCCTTGCTGTTCCCCCATTACCCCTTCTGTTGGTGACTCCTTGTCCAAGTTCTTGGTTGCTCAGCAACTTCCTTGCTTTGAAGAGACTGGCTATACAGCTTGGCTGTATACTTTTGAGAATTATGCTGAGCAATTCAAGCTCTCCGACGAAGACCGCCTCCATGAGGTCAGCCGTTTCCTCCTAGGTGAAGCCCGTGTTTGGCACTAAGGCGTCCAGGTCTCCACCTGGGCCGACTGGAAAGCCCAAGCCAAACTCCGCTTTGCCAAACATGAACCTGATGCTATTCACCAATTGAGCCTGTTGAAGATGGTGCACTTTAAATCCTTGCACAATTTTTTGAATACATTTCAGAAAAACCGCCAACAAGGCTTTGAAGCAACACCTCAAAAATAATAGCTCCTCCAATTGCAAGACCACGATAGAGAACTTCCATAGCCTCATCTTCATCGTGCATTTGTGAATGCTCTTACCCACTCCTACTCCACCATGGTTCAAGCTCTAAACCCACTTCGTTGAAGAAGCAATTACCTTGGTCCATGAGAAGTATGACATTTGGGTAGACCGCATCACTGATGGAGCATATCAAAGAGAATTCAGAATGGAATTCCTTTGCACCGATGCACAAGCAGAATAAATCTGAGGAAATAGTGCAGGAGGTCAAAGCCCACTGGAGGACTTGAACTGCTGTTTTGATGCCATGTTCATGGCGCAGGAGCAAGGTCGCCAACCCAACCCCCTCCCCGCACCTTTCAAAGAGATTGTAATCACCGTATAACCCTTGCTGCTACAATTGCTCTGAGTTGGGGCACATCTCCAAGGACTGCACCGCGCCCTGCTCCATCTTTAAGGAGCCCTCTCACTCTAACTTCATCTGTGAGTTTAATCCCATTACCATGACCTCAAACCTCAAGGGTGATGATGGCTGAACAAAACTTTGAAGCTGGGAACGCGCCCTCTCCTCCTCTGCCCCCCCTCAGCCTTTGAATAAAAAAATCCATCCCGAGCACATTGTTAACCCTGATGGGCCCAGTTTCTCATTTACTTTAATCTGTAAGCGCCAAGTTTGCTCCGAGGCCCCTCTCCAGGTCGCAAACTCACTCCCCACCCATGAAGTGTACAGATTGAGAGGATGTGTCATCTCCATCTGCATTCCTTATCACATTCCTGGTATAGCTGTGGAGGATGTGGATAACCCCACCAACCCAGATCCGACCCGCAAACTTCATCCCTCTCTCCCCGTCCTGCATGTACGCGTGCGACAGCAAATGGAACCCCTGCCACCCTAATAGATTTGTTAGCTTAGCAGATGAAGATGTAGTGGAAGTTGATGATCATTACCCGTGCTTACCTGACCTTGATGAGTACCTTCTGTTCAAGGACAACCCACGTTACAATTTGTAACTGTGGAGTCCGTCC
>QTSX02006147.1:0-17685 GCA_014839935.2 Entomophthora muscae | reverse complement strand
GGCTATAGGGGCTTATTCTTCTCTTCCCACAAGATTTGGCAAGTTACTCTTAGTTTTACCTGCAGTTTTCTTGAAAAATGAGAGTTACAATCTCCTAGTTGGTACCCAATTCCTTAGGGAATACAATGTGATCATAAACTTAAAGGATGGATATCTCTCTATCTTGGGGTATGAAGTCCCTCTGATCTTTGAGGAGCCTATCAAAGTTCCCAGAAAGCGCCTCAAGACGTGTGCATTAGAATACCTCACTGGTGTTTTCACTCTAAAGTATCATATCCACTCATCCAATATGAAGTGCCCTATAATGACTTGCCCTGCATCTGAAGGGATTCTGCTCTTAGTGTCAGGATTGACAATTCTCTCCCCTTGTGAAACTAGGTCCAAAAGCGGTATTCAAACCCTGAACCTAAAATCCTACAGGCTATGGGCCTTGTGGACCCTGGGACTGCCCACCTGCGTCTTCTTGAGACCAAACCCCCCAAGCTGAGACTCCTGCCAAGTCCCAAAGTCAGAATTCCAGAACAGGACAAACCATGGGGATGCCTAAAGAGGAATCTCTCAAATTGCCTAATGGAGGCAGAGGAATCTCTTATGTTAACTTTATGAACTTGAAGTCCTCTTGGGTATCCAATCAAACCCAGTTACTGCCAGAAACCACGGGCTTTAGGCCCGACCCTGTGACCTCAGCAAAAATCAATAAGACCAAGTGACCAATTTGGACGTACCAACCAGTGAGAGAACGTCCAGCCGAGGTGCCATTTTGCTGCCCCTGCACCTGGGCCTCTTGGCTACCTGCCCACATTTTTACCAATATTGTGATGAAGCCCTTATGGAAAATACTAAGTTTAGAGGCGGGATGCTATATATGCCTATTGACCCTGTGCTCAAACCTTATTGTCATTTTTAAATAAAGGATATGTTATTTTGGCTTACACAGCTATTACTGTTTATTGTATTTGCCATCTACCAAATTAGCTCCAGATCTTCCAGACCTCCTGTCCCACTGCCCATCAATTTCTGTCCTCCAGGTGTTCCCTTTGGCCCAGTTTATTTCACAGATTATCCTCTGAAGCCCAAATACAAAGACTATACCCCAGAAAGAATACTTGAGCTCAACCCCCTGGCCCGGATACAGTCAGCTGTCAGATACAACTGCCAAGGTCTGTGGATTTTCTCAACACCCAAGCTGTTTAGAGGAAGATTTAACTACCTTCCTGCTTACAATGTCTGCATGGAGCCACCTGTGACCCCAAAACCTATGCCTGCTTCCTCCCCAGATCTCCATACTGACCACACAGGTAAGCTGTTTGGGATTGTGTACATCACCCTCACTGGGGTGATTGACACTATAATCCCAGCTGCTGGCCTGTGGTCTTGGGTGAGGAAGTCCTTTTACTACCTTTTCAAGTTTGTACCTTGCTTGTGGTGGGCTCTGCCCGCAAAAAACCTGGCCCAAGTTATCCCTGAAAACAACGGGCCAGCCATCCACAATTGGTTCTATGACACTTAGCCACCTCTGCTGTGACTATTCCCCCTGGATACCAAGCTATCTTAGATTACCAGATATCTTATGAATTAACTGAGTATATGTTTCTGTAGTTGTACTCTCCTCCCTTGTTAGATTGCAACAAACCCTATCTCTGCCCAGGGATCTTAGACGTCTCACACAAAGACCCTGTTCAATTGTGGTAGCTAATTTGACCACTCTCCCCATACATGTGTCCAGAGGCCAGATTTTTGGTTATAGCAAGTTGTTAAATGCTCCTGACGTGCTCTCCCTACATCTCTTTGATACGTTCAAAGACTTTAACTTACCAGAGGACAAGCCTCAAGTCCTGTCCTTGTTTACTGCACAAGATTTCCCACAACTATCCCTGGTCCAACAGAAAGAAGTTCTTGACCTTCTGGATCAGTTTGCAGATATCTTTGCTAAAGACAGGACTGATTATGGCCTACCCAAATGCATTATTCACCAGATTGATACTGGTGATACTCCTCCCTTCTGAGCTAAACCTTATTGTCACAGTCAAGTAGAATCTGCTCAGGTGTCTAAAGAGCTCAAACAACTGTTTAAAACTGGGCTGCTGGCTTCTTCTCAGAGTCCATGGGCCTCTCCCTTACTCATACTGAAGAAGAAAGATGAAGGTCATTGCATTGTAACGGACTATTGCTGATTGAACTCCTTAACCAAAAAGGATTCCTACCCCTTGCTGTGTATTAATGATGCCATCTGCCGCCTTGGAGGCTCTAAGTTCTTCTCTGCCATGGATCTAGCATCTGGGTACTGTCAAGTTGATCTCTCTCCTGAGTATAGACATAAAGCTGCCCTTATCACCTCCAAAAGATTGTTTAAGCCTACATGTATGCCACAAGGGCTCTGTAATGCCCCGGCAACTTTTCAGAGGGCCATGGACTCCATCCTGCGTGACTTGAAGTTGTTGTGTGTCTTAGTCTATCTAGATGATATAAAAGTCTTCAGTGCTACATTTAATGATCACCTGGCTCACCTTAAGGAAGTGTTCATAAAGATTCAAGAGGCTGGCCTTAAGCTAAAACCATCTAAGTGTGCTTTTTTCAAGAAACGCCTTGAATTCTTAGGCCATGAGGTGACCCAGACAGGGATTCATCCAATGACCAAGAAAGTTGAGGCCATTAAAAAAATGCTTCCAACTACCAACCTGATAGAAGTAAAAGTATTTATGGGAATTATGGGTTACTACAAACAGTTCATCCCCAACTTTGCTGACACTAGCAAACCTTTGGTCCAACTGCTGCGTAATGTCCCTTTCAAATGGACTGCTGCCAATGTTGTTACTGTGCTGTTTCAGCAGAGTTACAAGGGGAAAATCATTGGGAAACTAGATAATATTCTTTATTGGGAGATAGGTATTGTATAGTCATTTTGAATTTTTGATAACAGAAACATGATAGTGTTGATCACACAGTAAGATGGCAAAGGGGGTGGCTTGATCCTTGTAGTGAGTCAAGCGCCAAAAAAAGGTGTCCACCATGGGGGCTCAACTTCTATTCATGTTGTTGTTTTTGGAAATTTGAGTTGACTTCCTAACCTGGATTCAGGTGACTGGATAATTGGATTGCAGGTCACAAATCTGCTTACTAAGACTCTTGCTGGAAGGTTGAGCCTGCTTTTTTGATACTAACAACAAGCCTTTGAGACTCTTAAACAAAAGCTCAAGGAGGCTCTCATCCTAGTGTACCCTGACTACAGCAAGGAATTCATCCTTTACACCAAAACTAGCAATATAGCCTTTGGAGATATCCTGGATCAACTAGATGACAAGGATGTGGATCACCCTGCGGTTTATACGTCTTGTGTCCTCAACAAGCATGAAAATAATTACAGTGTCACAGAAAAAGAGTGCCTTGCTGTGTTGCATGCAGTCAAGCAGTTCTGCCATTATGTGTATGGCACCTATTTCACTGTGGTCACTGACCACACTTTGCTTAAGTGGTTACAACAGCTTAAGGAACCAGAAGAACAACTAGCTAGATGGGCTCTCTGCCTGCAAGGCTACAGCTTCACGGTACTACACCATATCAGGATTCAACATCAGAATGCAGATAAATTGTCCAGAATGCCCTTCCTTGCTTTACACCCCGCTGAGGCTGATTGAATGTGTGAATTAATTGGATACCTCTCCTCTTGGGAGAGCAAGACAGAAGAAGTTTGAACTGCCCCATCTAAGCTATTCAAGGACACACACATTTGCAACAACCAGCTCTTCAAGAAAGTATGCAACCTATACTTGCCCTATGTAAGGCCTAGTCTTTGCCTTCTGTTGGTGCTGCAAGCCCATAAGAAGACAGGGAACAGAGGAGTTACCAAAACCCATGCCTGGCTCCAGAAGAATTACTTCTGGGAAAATCTTTGCTTGCTGATTCCAGATGCCATTGCTAGTTGCCAAGATTGTCAGCTCCAGCAACCTCAAGCTGCTCACACAAGTTCAAGCTAGTCCCCCCTCAACACACATTTCATACTGTCAGCATCGACGCTGTAGGGCCTCTCCCCTGCTCTTGCTCTGGTTGCCGCTTTATCCCAATTGATGTTGATCATTTTAGCAAGTGGGTAGAATCTCACGCTACTAAGGACATCACTGCCAAGACAACAGTCATCTTTCTGCTGCGAGATGTATTCTTTCACCATGGCTGCCCTCAAGTGTTGTTGTCTGACAATGGGACTAACTTCAATGCCAAGTTGGCAACCTCTATTTTTGAAGCCTTGGGGTCTCACCAGTCTTTATCTGCCCCCTATAACCCCTCTATCAATGGGGCAGTTGAGCGTGTGAATTTGACTCTGGTTTCTATCATGAGGAAACTCACTTACTCTGACAATGCAAACTGGGATCTATACTTAACTGCTGCTCTCTTTGTGTATTGCCTTAGCAAACATCATGTCACTGTATATTCCCCTTTTGCTATGCTGTATGGGCATGAGGCTATCACTCTGTTGCTCTTAGGAGGCCCCCTGCTCTCCTCCAATAAGGCCATGAATCCCAACAATCACATCAAAGATCTAGTCAACTGTATAATCAATATACAGACCACTGCCTACACGTCTGCATATAAGACCAAGCTGCTTGAGCTCTCTCAAGACAATGCTGTACGCTCTCCCTTGCCTGAGTTCAACATTGGGGACCATGTTCTCTACTATCAACATAGAGTGGAAGGACAAGCTCATAATCTAGACTCTTTGTGGATTGAGCCCTTGGAAGTGACCTTCAAACAAGGATCCAAGTACACTTTAAAACTCCTCTCCAGTGATTGACTATTTGCCCAAGTGCATGCCAAGTTTCTTTGCAAATACCACCCCCCTAAGGCCAATCTAGAGGGGGCAATGTTGTGAATGCTGCCATTCATCATGTTTTGATTTTGCCTTTGATGGGTTATTTTGAGGACAAATCCCTCTCTTTTGCTTTGCCCCTCAAAATGAGTCTGTATCTAAACAGGAAATTACAATTGAAAGGTTTCTTGATTCTGTGAAACTCACTTGCACCACTCATTCTTGTGGAAAGTGATCCTACTGTCTATGTACTATTTTGTGGTAAAGCTACACAGTATATATTCCCAATCTTTTTACCAAATAAAGTTTAAGTTCTATTCAAATTTTTGTCTTTGTGTCTCCAAGTACTTTGGCGCCTCTCTCTAGCCACAACTAGTAGAGATTATTAATCTGGGGCCACAAGGTAATCACATAGTCTTCCCTGCCATCTAGCTGAGACTTAGTAGAAATCCAATTCTAAGGTTAGGATTCCCTGTTGTGTATCTGTGCTGCGCCTCAGAACACGGCATATGGCCAGCTCTCACCCTACTTCATCATGATACAGGCTGAAATGCCCACCATTAGGGATAATTTCTTGAAAATAAGATAATAGGTTGGTTTCAGGACACAGTCCTCCCCACTTTCAGCCCTCCTGTGGGACTGGGCTAGCACTGCTGCATTTTCAGCAGCCAGCTTCCCCCTCCCAAATCTTTGGCTGGACAACCAGATCAACTAAACCATGATTTGGGCTTCTGGAAGGTATAGGGCCTGAAGCTTCTAGAAGATGATTGTAAACTAGTGCTCTAAGGCCCAGTATACTATATTAGTTAAAGGTAAAACGGTTGCCAAGTTTTTTGAAGTAACTGGACTGAGGTACCCAATACTTATAGGAAGTGAAATGTGGACATGTACTTTTTATCAACCCTAAAAAGATGAATAAAGACCTGCCTTAACGGTAGCAGGTTAATCAAATGAACCAATTTTCAGATCTGGATCAGGGTTAGTGTTGCAGCATCTACAATTACTCTCTCAAGGGAAAGCAAATCCCCAAGTGCTTCCCTGACTAATCATTAAATTGGCTCCACTCTTATCAATCACCCACCTAATATGGCAATCAAATCTTTTGATTCCTAAGAGGAACACTACTTGGATAAGCCCCATGACTACCATGATATACACAAACAGTATGTGGCTTCTCATGATACTATATAATACTCTAAACTCATATTAATAAAGCACCATTCTCTTCTTAATTCCCCATTTATTTTGTTTATTATACTTCTCAGGAGTATATACTCAACAATGATAGAGGAATTAGGTTATTCATACCTATGCAACTTAAAGGGAAAAGCCCTCCAAAGAAAAGAACCCAGCAGATGGAACTCCCCACCAGCTGAAGAAGATACAATGAAGGTCAGGACGTCCCTACAGGATACAGTGTCTTCAAGAGTATCCTGGTACCTACCTATCAAATAATACAACTTCCATAGCAAGCAAGGTGTTTTGAATTTTGGTATTAAGATATCTCACTATGATATGCTTAGTACTAATTTGATCAATATATGCAATATCATTGATGCTATCAATTCAGGCTTAGCCAATATTTAGCCTATCAATATTATTGCACCATCACACTCTTCATGCAAAACTATCCTAGAAAGACTTATTCTACTTTGATCCAATCTTCAGTACTTCCAGAGATAAAGCAGTGTTTGTGATTCTATTACTGGATAATAATACTTTGTTCCTCTTATCAAGCTCCAAACCAGTGCCTGCCTTGTTGAGCTCATATCTCTGAAACTAGGGACTCAAACCTTATTCTGAGACTTATCCAGTATCACCTGATCTCTGTAGATCCCTCACATGATATACTAGGATCAATAGAACCTTTCCTGAATGTTCACATGACTGTTCATGTTGCCCTTTGATCATCCTGAAGATGGAATGAGTGACTGTATAATCCCCTCATTCCTTTTCTTAATAAATAAGCTTTATTCATATATCTATTATAAGTCCTCCTTTAATAGTCAACCAGTCCTAGGACAACAGGGTTAGGCTCTACCCCTACATGGGTTCCTGTCTCATAGGCCTTGCGTAAGCCTGAAATTACAACACAAGGAGTCCTAAATCCACCTCCAATTTGTGACGTAACCAAAATACCCAACATTGTATTCCAACCCCTACACTCAGCAGAGATAAAAACGTTCCCAGGACTATGATGTGAAAATGCCAGCCAATGGATCCAAAGCTCCCAAAATAAGTTTACAAAAGTGGGCTACCCCTGGAAACTCTGGGCAATAAAAATTTATTTACACATTAATGGGGCTGCCTCCCGCTTTGTAAGTGAATGGTTTGACTAACACTCTGATCACAACAAAAACTAGGACATGTTCAAAACCGCCTTCTTGGAAGCATTTGCCATAAATGACTATGATGTTGTTTTCATGAAAGAGCTCAGAACCTTTGAAATGACAGGAAATATCAAGGAGTACATTGCAGCCTATGAAGACATACATGATTGAGCTCCTGACACCATCAACTTTGATAAAGCCAGACCATGTTTGGACTTTTAAAATGGCCTCCCCACACACATTAGATGTCAGTTTGACATGACTCACTGCAAGAATCTCCAAGATGTGTTCTTGGAAGGAAAACGTGCAGCGCAGAAATCCGACAACCTACATGTAACAAACAAATGAAAAGAGTGTCCCATGGCAAGGAAAGACCCTCAACCTAACAAACAAACCAACCAAGCCAATAACCTTCATTCTTGAGGTAGAAATTGTACAACTCAGGTGAACTAGATGAATACTAAAAATGTGCCTGAGTAGGGAAAAACTCAGCAGAGTGCTTAGGCAAGCCACCCCCCACTTTACAAGACTTTTACAGGGACCAAGACATGAACTCAATTACCATGATCCAAGTACCCTCCACTGATCCTATACTGTTTACCGTCCAAATTAGAAATAAACCCCTCACTTATCATTTTTGTTTTTGCAGATATCAAGGCACAGTACTATTTGACACTGGATCAGACCAATTTCTTGTTAACAGAAGATTGCCAATCTCATAAAACTACCCAGGGTTCAAAGTAATTTCAAGTGAGTTATCATGGAAGATAACAGGAGAAAACCAGTCACTAGAGAAACAAACCCCTTCTGTGCCCAAATAGGTGACATATAGACTACCCTTAGTAATCCAAACATATCAATTCCCAAACACAATGTTATACTTGGTCTGGACTGGATGAGAAATACCAAGCCTCATATTTACTGGGATAGCGCTACCCTCACCATACAATGAGGAGAGGTGCACCATCATGTGTATCCAACCCACCTTGACATACTCATGAGAGACCATGTATTTGTGAAAATTACAGAAACAGAAGAAGAAAAGAACCCTGGCAAGATTGATTGAAACACCTGCACATATGAGATTATCCACTTTAAAAATATAGAGACCTCACACAAATAAGGCCCAATACAACAACAGCTAATACAAGAATTTCCTTTCATTTTCCAAGAAAAATTACTAGGTCTACTGCCCAATTGGGGCATACAACATGAAATTAACCTCAAAAGGAGTGTGCCAAAAGCACACCCCATCTACTGCCTAACATCACAAGAGGATGCCGCACTAAAGGCCCATCTAGATAAGGCCCTTGAAAAAAAACTCATAAAACCCTCTAAATCTCTTTTTGGTGAAGCTGTCTTTTTTGTAGCAAAGAAAGATGGTGGACTCTGCTGGTCACAGACTACATGGCTCTCAACAAGGGGACAATTAAGAACATTTATCCGCTTCTCCTGATTAATGAACTTTTTGACACCCTGGGAGGTCCCAATCCTTCACAAAATTTGGCTTAACAGTGGGGTATCACCAAAGCTGCATTAAGCCAGAGGACATACCTAAAAAAGTGTACAGAACTAAGTATGGCTTATTTGAATGTGTTGTCCTCAACTTTGGCATGACAAACACCCCCAATTACCTTTGTGACCTTTATAAATGCATTATTTAAAGATCACATTAGAAAAAGGGCTATTATATACCTTGACAACATAATCATATACAGCCTGACTAAGGAACAACACTGGAAAGACATCTTCCTGGTCCTCCACACCCTTCAAGATATCCAGCTCATAGACAAGCCCTCAAAATGTAACTTATTTTCAACAGAACTTGTGACCATATGACAGTCACTGTTAAGTATTTAGCTGAATAAATACTCCAAGATATAAAGTTGCTCTGTTTTTGCTTTTTGTTTTATGTAGATAAGTTTGGCTGATATTATTCAGATAAAGATTCCTGAGAACTGATTATCTATATTTAATAAAAACAGAAGGCAAGATTGGCTGAATCAATCTTGGAGACTAGGCGTCTCAAAAACAAGTTAATTGACCAGGAAGATTGATTAATAAATGCATTGTAATATAATTAATGAGGATTTAATTATATTGGTTATTTGCCTTGACTGTATCAATAGGTATGTTTAAGATTAACCATAGGTAAACCCCTGAATTTGGGTTTAAAAACACTGTGGTGGTGTTTTGTTTGAGGTTCAATGTGTTTTAACGGGTTTGTGGAACACAAGAAAACCATTAAATGTAACAATACCTAAATAAAGGCAATGATGCCTAGGAATTCAGGTTTGATTAGCTGGTTCCTAGTTGGAACATTGATAGCTGAGTTTTGAGATTTGTAATCCACAGGGGTTTGGCGCCAGGAGCTGGGGAAGCTCCATGCCAAATTGGTACATTGGGATGAATGGAGTCAGGTGACTTCTTTCCATTGTAGATTGATTATCATAGGTTGAGAAGTATTGGTGATCTTTTAGGTAAAGATCTAGGTTGGGATGACTCAAATGGCATAGACCACGTGAGATGAATCATAGGTTGATTCAGGAACTGGATGAGTTTTCAGCCAAATATGCCTGGAATGGTATATAAGCAAAAAACGGCTAAATTTTAATAAAGATATATTGTCAACTTTGACGCTTTCCCCTCAAAATAATTTTTAATTATTATGTTTTCTTTATAACTATTTGAAAGAGAAAAATTTGGGTGCTTTGTATTGAGGCCACTGCTGCAAGAAAGGAAGTTCCTACTGGCTTGCTTGAGAAGGCTTGGGCAAGTCTGGAGGTCTCTAAAATTGCACCTGAGGAGTCTTTGGTGGAAGTGAAAGCGGCTTTTGAAGAACTATACTCCGACTATTTCACCAGAGAGGGAACCCTGGCACAAGGAAATCAAGTTTATGCATGTGACTCCTGGAAAGCTGTTAGGGTTTGATGAAATTTTTCAACAAGTAAAGGACAGAACAAATCATGAAGTTGAGGCGTTAAGAAACAGAGAGGAAAAGAGTGTCAAAATTATGGCTCCTTGGAGAGATGACAATAAAGTGTTGTCTCACAAAATTGCATTCCTGAGGCAAAGCTCCTTGAAGCTTTGTCACAGGAAGGTACCGTTAATAAGAGTCAAGGGCAAGATAATGATAAGTTTGACTGGTTAGACCTGGATCTGTCACAGAACTCCCATTTTTAGGACAGATTATCAGAAAGAATAGAGTAAAATCAGACCCAGAAAGGATACAAGCCATAACTAATATGCCAGTGCCGCAAAATAAGATTGAGCTTCATATGTTCCTAGGCATGATAGCTTATGTCAGAAGATTCATCCCTGACTGGGGTGCCTTGACTTTCCCCTTATCTGCATGTATAGGCAAGACAACTAATTTTATATGGACACTATTAAGAGATCTGCACTTTTTCAATTAAAAGAACACATGATCATCACTCTTATCCTGCAATATTCAAACCAAAAAGGAGCATATAAAATAGAAACAGATGCCTTCAATTACGCAATAGAAGGAGTACTCTAAATTCAAATTTTAGAAATGGACTTTCTCCCTGTAGCATATGAATCAAGAAAGCTGTCTGATGGCAAGAAAAGATATCTGATACATGACAAAGAACTGGTAGCTATTTTCCACTGTCTAATGAAGTGGAGATGTTATCCAGAAGGATCCCAAACGTTCAAAGTCTTCACCAACCACAAATTGTTGATATTCTTCAAGACACAAAAAACCTTGTCAAGACAAAAAGAATAATGGATGAGCCTCATACAATGGTACCCCATGATAATTGAATACAGACCAGGCAAGGAAATGCTTACCACAGATGCCCTGTCAAGGCTATAATGTAAACATCTACTATGTACCAATAGAGACCCCAATTGACCCATGTTAATCATGGGAAATCTCCAGGAAGGGTTTCCACCTGACACACCAATGGACATCCAAGAGAAAGTCCTTAAGAACAAACATATGTTCAAAAACCTATATAATACTCTACACCACATACTTTCAAATAGTGATACTTTACCTTATGTCCCATTAACATAAAAGATTGACACAATCCTCCAATACCACAGAGATCTGGGACACACCCATAGCATGAAATTGCATGAATACCTCAAGTCATGCTACTGGTGGCCCAAAATACTTTAAAACATCTAAAGATGATTGAACAATGTGAATCATGTGAAAGTATGCTTGCTCCCAGGCACCCCAAGTCAGTATACTAGTATCAATCACACAACCTTTCAAAGTGTGGTCACTGGATATTATGGGACCAATTCCTGGCAAGAGCAAGGGCAAAAATTACATCATAACAGCTATCAACTATGAAACCAGATGGCCTGTGGCACAAGCTACAAAAGAACACAAAGACAGTGATGTGAGATAATTTATTGGGAAAGAAATCATAGCCAAGTTTGGGAAATATGACCTCTTTATCACAGACAGAGGCATCAAACTTAAGATCATTGTCACCAATATTTACCTCACCAAGAACGGAATAAGAAACATCACATCCAGTCTGTACTACCCACAAGCAAATGGCAAGTAGAACAACTAAACAGCTCACTAGTGGAAGCCCTCAGTAAGTTATCTGCTAATAATCCAAAATCCCGGGTTGACATGCTGCCAACAGCACTCATGGTATTCAGAACACAAGTCAACCACAACACAGGTAAAATCCTGTATGAACTTGTCTATGGGCAAAAGCCTGCCCTTTTTAGTACAACTGCAGGACCACAACTACCTCTGCCAAAAAAAGTGCTATCTGAAAGCAATACCAACTTATAACGTGCTAGAAAAGACCAGTAAGACATGGAACAAAAAAGGATTGTGAGAGAGGCAATCCCACTACAAGAAAGGTTCCATGTTGGGGAAAAAATCTGGGTTGTCAACCACAATTAGCATAATTTGGATCTAGGGTTACATGGGCCAGGCATTTTCATGGAGGTTAAACCCAACAATACCTACCTCATCAAGGGAATTGGAGCTTGAACTGAACTGAAATGCATGCACCACAACTGAGTCCGCCTGTGTAAAACAAGAACAGCCCAACAAAACTCCAGACTTCCTGTGCCCAATGCAAAACTGGATCAATAATAAGCCCAAATCCCTGATAATCCCAAGAAAATTCCCAAGGTTCCACCTTCCAGCACCCCAGGGGAAGATGTCATAACATCTTTGATTACTTCCCCTTGGGAACACAATTCCCCAAGTGACTCTCCAAATGATTCCCTTACTAATCATTAAGTTTTTGGCACTCTTATCATTTGCCCATCTATTATGGGGATCAAACATTTTGAGTCCTAAGCAGAAAACTACTTGGACAAGCCCCATGACTGCCATGACGTACATGGACAACATGTGGCTTCTCATGATACTATATAATTATCTAAACTCATATCCAATAAATTATCATTCTCTTCTTAATTTTCCCCTTTATCTCATTTATTATACTTCTAAGAAGTATATAATTGACACAATAGATTTGAATCCACTTTGATTTTTCTTTTAGATTGAGTTGTTTTTGTTTTTAGACTGAGATATTTTGTTTATCTTAACAGGTTTGAAAATTACTGTATAAATATTGAGGAACTCTCCATAGGAATAAGAGTTTAAAAATCTGTATATGGTATTTTTTAAATTTAAGTTACTAGAGAATAAACCAGCAGCACAGTGATTTAAAATCTCAATTTTTAATAAGAAACTTGTTTAATACAAAATAGTGATTCTCTTAAAATTTTTAATGCTAAGTTAATTTTAATAGGATCAAAAGATCATAAAAATAAAAGAAATATATATAATTTAGAAATTTTAAAGATTAAGATAAAAATCAAAGCCATTTTTTAAAAGATCTGAAGCAAAATTAAAGTTTAAGGCAAGGAACTAGAATTTTGGCTTAAGCCTACTCTTCTTGAAAACTTTATTTATATAGTATAGAGACAAGGATGCAAAGTTAGTTGTAGCTGCAACAAGGAATAGAGGTAAAAGAAAAAATGGAGTTTTTGGACTCTGTTTGATAATATCAAACCATTGCAGTGTTTAGATACTGTTTGATGTTAAAGAAAACAAAGCAAGCTTAGTAAATGAAACCAAAGAAATATATAATTTTACTCTATTTTTTGAAGCAAAAATTATACAACAACTAGGTAAAACATGGCTTAAAAATACTAACTCTAAAATTAAATCCCCTCTTTTTAGATTAAATCTAAAAAAGAAAGAGAATCAATCTAAAGTTAATTAATTTAAAGTATGCCACCTCATCCTGTGTTGATTCCAGGAATCCTGTCTCTGTACTGTGATTTATTGACTTTTTCCTTAAAAAATCACTTCATTAACACACCCAGCATGACTTGGCCTTTTATATCACTGTAGATTTGGTGAAAATTTATGCTCTCATGTACCCTCTTAGTGAGTGTGAAGATAAAGCTTTAGGTGTTTGTCTGGATGACATGTTAGCCAAAGGATAGATTGTGAAGAAACCATCTTCTGTGAGTTATCCTGTAGTATTCACAGAAAATTAAGATGGAACACTGCACCCATGGCTAGATTACACCTTATAAAACAATACGACTCTCCCAGATTATTACCCCCTTCCTCTGGAGGCCTCTGTCACAAATTGTGTCATTAATGCTATTTTGATATGGCCTTTGAATAATGATATGTGCAAAGATTTGGCTGGTTTCATTTCAATTTTGGGAATTACTTGCCCTCTGTAAATGGGTCTGTTCCAATATCCACCCATTCCAGAATACCATACCTGCCCCTTTCTGATCCTGGTATGATCTCATCCCAACGTGGCCCCCTTGATCACTCTGTCTACCTAATGAGTGATCATCAACCCTTGTCTATTATTTAAGTAGAATTACTTCTACTAATAAAGACAATTTTATCTGCATTTGTGTTGGCTTTAATATTCTTCAAGCTTTTTCCTTTCCTTTTTGCCAAAAGGAACTTCTCATCTTGTATTCCAGGAAATTAAGGTATGTGCACTTAATTTTGCCCTGAAGGCTACCCAAAGGCTAGCTTTGAACCTCAAATATTTTGTTATAAAGATTTCCTGCTGTGTCCTCCTGGATGTATTCCCCAGGAGCCAAAATTCTGCAGATCCTGAATGGATTAGACATTAAGTTGTCTACTTAGGGATTGAGTGACAAAATAATTGCACAATTGCTTCTTCTCAACATGGTTTTAATAAGAATAACTACTTTTAAAACACTCATAAAACGGGTCTTCAAGTTGTCTATCAAATGTGCTTCAGACACAGGCTTTACTTCCAAGGTTAATTAAAGAAACAGCGTAAATAGAGCCACATGCCTCAATAAGGAAAGCCACGTGAAACCAGTTGTTCCATTGCGCAGGACTTTCTAATGTGCATGTCCACTCTCCTCCATTAGAAAGTCCTTCTGTCTGTGCCTCCTTTCCCCTGGTGTAAATCCCCCTGCCTTATACTATATAAGCACCTCACTATCAAATAAAGCACTAGTTTTGTTATAATACCTTATATTTTTATGTCCTATCTAAAGGCTGCCACTATACCATCTACAGATATAGTATTAAGAAATAGATTCCTGACTAACTGTTTGTAGAAATTATCACCCCTTGCTGCTAAAAATATTGCATAAACACAACAAAAGGGTGCTTGCTACAGGGGCTGCAAGCCCCTTGGTTACTCTGTTCCCCAGTGCTTTCTCTGGTCCTTCTCCTTTTCTCTCTGAAGTACCCAAACCACCCAACGTCTCTAGTCCTCTAATTGAAGAGGATATTACCTATTTTCCCTCTACACCAATGATAATGGTGTTATCTCCTGGGCCTGTGTGGCCCACTTCCTGCTTTCTCTCTTAATTACAAGCAAGTCCACAATGCTGTGTGTTCCCTCCTCCACACAGGCACTGTGGCAATGCACACTATTCCTGGTCTTTGCCCTGGCTACACCTCAAAAGATCTGTATTCTTTCCTCCTGGATTTTGGCCTCCCCCCACATTGATGGAGTCAATGGAAACTATTGGTGTTCTGGTCAACCAATTCATCTAGCCCACTCTAGTTCACCACCATTTAGCGCTAGGATCTTGGAATCAACTCCTGACTGCTGTGGCTACTACCGTCTCTAATAACCATGCACAAAATATGATCTACCAGGAGTGGATGCATAGCCTCTTTTCTTGTATCTCAGATAATCAGCGCAACTTGCTGTCTTTGCAGAAATACCTGACCTCATCTCTGAACTTGCTTTGATCCTTGCTTCCTGAGTACATCAGGGATCAAATAGATGAACTAGATGACCACCAAGCTATGTGGCAAGGACAGATTAAAGCAACTCTATTGAAATTTTGGCAAGATTTTGAGACCCTGGGTAACAAGCTCAATCAATTTTGAGAACATGTCAACTTGCAACTTGAGTTAGTGGAGCCCACATTGATAATTAGGGCCAACACTTCCACCTACAATATGGTTTATATAAGGCTGCTCTAGGCAACACTCTGAGTCAGGTTCAAAACTATGTTGATGACAGAGTAGCCTCAATTAAAGTGGCTCCTCCTACTCCTTTGGTAGAAGTCTCCTCTGCGTTTGAGGCTAAGGGTTGGGAAGCCATAGCTGAACTCAAGGCCACCACTTAACGCCAAGCATCTGTTCCAGTTTCCCTGTCAGTGGAACCTATGCCCAACCCCCGCATTGCTTCCTTGATATATCAGCTAGCTATGCTGCATAGGGAGGTCAATTATTTGCAACAACGCCTCTCAGACAAGTTATCCTCTGAATCTGAGGGTGAGGGAGATCCTGAAGTCACTGAGATCCCTGCACAAACAGACCACAGAGGCTGTCCTGGATTGGAAGGGCAACCCTATGTCAATTGCGCCCTTGCTTTGGATCACTTGGCAGCAGTTACCAATAATGTTGCTGACAGACAGATGCAATGAAATGGGAGGTGCAGAACCTTACTTGCTTGAATGAAGCAATGGACAAGCGTGTCATTCTTTTGGCGTTGCAGGCTACCGCTTTGATCTCCCGCATCAATGGAGTGGCAGGCACCTTGGCAGTACAACAGATGTGGATTGATGAATTTGAAACTTTTGCCACTACTGCTAGAGATGTCAGTGGGAAAAACAGCTCTACTCTTGACACCTTGGAAGAGAGCCTTCAATTATTATGGGCTAGACAACCCGCTGCAAAATCTGAGTTTGAAGGAAATCCTAATATTAATGTCCTCAACCCAGGTGATAATAGCCAATCCACCTTGTTGTCCATTGACCCCAATTACAAGCCCTCTTTCAAGAAAACCTTAGATCCTAAGAACTCCACCATTGCTGCCTTCTTAACAATCTATGAGACTGCAATGCGTAGGGCTACCAATGAACTTAAGAAGTAACATATCCTCACTTGTCTACATCCCACTTGCCAAGAAGTTGTAGTTCCTGAACTTCTGTCTATTGTCACTTGGGAGGATATGAAGCACCTTCTTATTGAAGAATTTAGAGTGGATCTTAGCTTGGAGGTCAATAATAATGCCTTCATGCATATTGTTTTTAAGCCCAAGGAGTCCCTGGCTAAGTTTTCTGATTGCTGTATATCAAAGGACAACAACTCATTACCAGTTGTCAGTTGACCCCCAGGAAGCATACACAGCTTTCTCCAATCATTGAAGGTGAAAAAATCCTGCTTCTACACTTTAAGGCTCACAAGGCATCTCTTACCTCCATGAAGAGTATCAAAACTCTCCTGCAAGTCATTTTCCTGACCCGTGAGAGTACTGTGGTTTATGAGAATAAGGCTAGTAATGCTGGGATTACCTCACGTACCCCACGCATCATGACTCTTGGTTCAATTGGACAGCCTAAAAGACAAGGGTTCCACAACTGTGGACAAATTGGAAGCCACTCTTGCACATGCACCAACCCTCAAGTAGATAATTGTAACCCAAAGGAGAAGGTGGGAAAAGAGAGGTCAGCTTAGAGGCAGAGACACTCTCTGCTGACCCATCTCCCTGTCTCCTCCTGATCCTCCCTCTGACAAGGAATCTCTCCCTTTGTCTAGCCCAACTATCCTTCACCTATTTCTTGATCTTTCAAGTGACTCTGAGACTGAATATTCTGACTACAATAAATTAGATAGTTATGGCTACTCTGTTTTGGCTGTCCCAGAAACTGTGTTGGTCCCCTACAAACTCCGCTCTGGAAAAACCATGACTATAACTTGCTCACATTTGGATGAAGCCAAGACCATGGTGGCTTACCCTTGCCTGGAGCAAGCCTTTCAGCCCCCTGTCCTAGTAGACTTCTCTGAAGAAGCTGATGAACTAGCAGAAGCTCTCTTCCAGAATGTGACTGTGTCCCTCCTGTTGCAGACTGTGTATAAGGAAATTCCTGCCTTAAGATGCATGCTAGAAAAATGGGAGAAAGAGCTGAAAGCAGCGCAAGACGTTCTGGCTGTCTTACCCCCTTTGGGAAAGATACTACCTGTGTGGAAGTGTTGATTCAAAAGGTTAAAATCAAGGTAATTCTAGACACAGGTTCCCCAGTCAACTTTGTATCCTCCAAATTAATGAAGAAACTTAAGTTGGC
>QTSX02006146.1:0-17777 GCA_014839935.2 Entomophthora muscae | reverse complement strand
GATTATCCTGATGATTTGTGGTCAATAAGTCTAATCTCATATTTCCCCCCTCTTGACCATAAATAGGGAGGGTAAGAAGAGAGTCAGGAATAATGACTTTTTTGACCACTCTCTCCCTTCTCAGTACCAAAGAAGAATACCAAGAGTTCCTGGAAACCATTTCAGAGGAGCATTGGCAGGAGTTCAATTGTCAGAACAAGGAGGTGTACCACCTCCAGTTCTATGGATGGTGTTTGTTGTGCACCCAGGAAAGTGATACCTGCTCAGAGCTGTCCTTGGCCACTACTGTGGTGACCAATCCTGTCCAGCACCCGCATAGCCCCATCCTGGAGCAAGAGGTCAGGCAGGGAAGTTGTTCCCCTTTGGTGGTTATGTCTGTACCTCAGGCTTCCTTGGTGGACCCAGAGGCTTGGCGGGCTAGGGCAATTGCTCCCTGCCCATCTACCGTGCCTTATACACCCAATCCAGCCTTGTTGGGTTCTGTGATCCTCACATACAACCTGGATCATGCAGACTTTGAGGTGATTAACCTGTTTCAGGGCTATGAGCTTCTGATCAAGTTACTGTTTATCCTTCTGTTTTGGGGCAGGGGGTAGATATCCACTCCTGTCTTCAATACTCTGAGCAATATCAAACTCCTGCTGTTTGTTCTGTGGCCTTTTGTGAGCTGGCCTGGCCTCTGGAGGGGGTCTCGGTGGAGCTGCCTTGCTCCAATGTGGCATTGTATGCCAAGTATGTGCAGGTGATTAATTTCAACTTTGTGGTAGTGCAAGTCTGGTCTCGTGCTTGGGGGACCAGTCCCAACTATCTTGCCAGTGGGGTCTTTGGCGTACTGACAATCAGCACAATTGGCTGGCTGCTGCCATCAATTTGACCTTGGAAAAGTTGAAGACTGGAGATCCTGCCTGGTTTCTCCCCTACATGGCTTTGTTGGGCAACTTTTTTCTGGTCCCCAAGCCTTTGCTTCCCTGTGGTTCCTTAGGCCAGATGTAGGCCATCTTGGAGTTTTACTATTGTGAGGTATTGCGTCGCCAGCAGGGTCTTCCGGTCAATTATCCCTCCAAGGGCTTTATTGTGGTGTGCCTGGTTTGGGGGAGTGCTTCCCTGTCAAGTGTGGTCTAGGTCGCCTGGCAGATGGGGAGCTGGCCTTGACTGCGCCCATCATGCACGGGGAGCGGCTCTCCCCCAAGGCATGGCACATGTGGCTTCAGAATGTCATTCTTCTCTATCAGGTGATGGCCACCCACACTTTTGGTGAATATGTGGAGGCTATCACACACCATGTCCCTGAGGAGCTTGAAGAGGGCACTTGGTAATAAAGTTATATAGGACTATGTCTTTCTCCACTATTTTGCATATTTTATATCTTTTTATTATTTTTTATCTTTTTATATCTTTTACATGTATCTTATTATAATTTATATGATGTGTGTATATTGCTTATTATTATTTTATTTTATGGCAAGATCAAGATGGGTTTAATTAGGCCCTTCCTTTGAGGTACAGAATGGATGTAGAAACATTGCATGTACATGGTTGAATATATGGGTCATTATTTTAGGGATTAGGCCATTTTCTAATACACATGCTGCCCAAGTCGCAGCATACCACAGTTCAATTTTGAAAAAATCAAATTACAAATGTTTATATTTAAAATAGTAATAACTCAACAAAAAGTTAATATTTTTTCACACTGTAAACTATCAAAATGAAGCTAATAATCCTATCTTTCCATTGATGTTAAAATATTAATACATATATAATATTGAATATTAAAGCAAAAGAAATTTAAAAGAGCATATCTCAGATTTTATTATATTATTTTGATAATGAAATAAAATAGATTGCTCAAAGCTTAAAAAAGTTAATTTTTCATTAATTATTATATGCTTTTTATTTAAAGAATTAAATATAAGATCAATAGCATCATTTCTGCATTTTATTTCATCTAAAAAACTTAATTATTTAGGATTTTATGGTAGTTTGAAGTTAGGACATTAATTTATTTGCTGTTTAGATGAATTTTGAGGTTCAAGTGAACTGTGAACCTCAAATTAAGCATTTTTTAAATACAATTATTTAATATTTTATCATTTTAAAAAAATGCAGAACAGTTATAGTTAAGTTAATACATCATTTTAATTGATTTGCATAGATTACAAAGAGGATATGGTGTAATTTGATGCTTAGCTGATACACATATATCACTTGTGCATGAAAACTGAGGATTTCATTTAATCTAGAAATATAAATTCAAGTTGAAATTGTAAATAAAGCTGTTACATCATTTCTTTCAGAATGGTGTCATAAGGCTTGGTATATAAGAGCTAAAGCACCACCTAAGGTTTACTTCAAACCATCTTCACAAAAAGATATAATCCCTGCAACCAGCACTCTTTTGCAAGGCATCTCTATAAAGCATCTCTTTATCAGCAATCACAAATCCATTATTATGGAATCTGTTAACTTTACTTCTGCCATGAAGCCATTTTCCTCACTGGGAGCATCAACAAAAAGAGAAAGAATTGCTATCCTAAAGAAAGCATTCCTCTTTGTTTCTGGAGGCAATCTTAATTCCTTCATCAATCACTTCCTCACTCAAACTGAGTTTGGAAAAACAGAGTTCATTCCTTTAATTCAAAATCAGAAACTAAATGGGATAATTGACAACTTAAAGGATCTTCTGAAATCTGCTCCTCAAAAGCATCTCCCAGCCTTGAGATCTCTGGTTACTTCCAGTTACTCTTTAAAAGAGCTTACTGATATGGGATTTAATATAACCAAAAGTGAGTTTGAATATCCAAGAAAAATAAATAAAAATGTAAGCTTAAACAAAAAAAGCCAAAAAGATAATAACTATTCAATAAAAAAGAAATAATCAAAAAAATAATTAAAAACCTACTGGAAAATTCTTTTGAAACAAGCCAGTTTACAAAAAAAGCACCAGAAAAAATTTATAAAGACATTGAAAAAGAAATGAATGAATATTCAACTGAAATAAAATATTCTCTATTAAAAACAAAAAAAGATATATGAAAATATGAAAATAAAAAATGAAATTTCAAATTCACTTTCAACTTATTATAAATTAATACCAAAAAATATAATAAAGAGTAAACAACAAACTGACAAGTGTAATATTTGTAACTTAAAATCATCCTTAGAAAAAAGAAAAGAAGAATGTGAAAGTAAAAACTTATTATTGCCAGAATCTATAAACAGTGACTTAAAAGCTATTAACCAGCACCAAGACTTTTATGCTCATCAAAATAGGGAATATAAGAAAGATATTAATGAATTAGATAATGAATCATGTATTATAGTCATAGATTGTAAGGATAATCTAAAAGTTGGTGGTGGTCCAATTGAAACCAATAATTGTTTTTATTCCAAAAGACCTATTTCTTTATTGGGGTTTGCATTTGTATTTAAAGCAAACAATAAAGTTAAATATGAATACCATGATTTTTTATCTCAAATATTATCACATGATTCTTTGTTTTCAGGTGAATGTCTAATAAGTCTTCTTAAATCAGATAATTTTAAAAAATAAATAATATCAAAGTATGGACTGATAATGGAAACCATTTTAGATTCTATGAATTCTTATATTATCTATTTAAAGAGGCACCACAATACATTAAAGGGTCTATTAAATACAATAGATTTGTAGAATGTCATGGGAAAATTATTGTTGATGGTCACTGGTGTAATATCAAAAACATTAAAAGAGAAAGAAAATCAGCTTTATATTAAGAATATAAATGATATTAAAAATATTTTTGAGCAAGAAGAAAAAAGAAAAAAATTATATAAATCAGCGCTATCAGGCTCAAATATTTCTCAAAAGCCATTCTTTTATATTTATGAGAGAAAAGTTAGGCCTATAAGGAGAGAGCTTGAAGTTAAAAATCTGCGCATTAATCTTTCATATTTGATGAAAGATGGGAAGTTGTATACTTCACCTTTAACATTTGAAAGTTTCTCAGAATATTCTGAGATAACTTATCATTTGAAATCATGCAATGATACCAGAGAAACAAAAATATCAGAAGATGCTAGTGATGTATTGGGGCAAGCTCATGAAGTAGGGCAACCTACTAGGGGGTGTATTTTAAATAGAGTTATAAGTCTTTCAAAAACAACAACCTTTTTTGAAACAAACTAAGAATATTTATGATGAGCCAAAGATAGGGTAAAAGCATTTATAGCTTTGGGGCTGCTATTATTCTCCCATGCAACTCATCATAAATATTTTTAGCTTGTAGTATGTAGTAGCACTTAAAATATTTCCAGCAATATTATAAGATGCAATTTTCAATTCTAAAATTGATAAATTATATTTTTAAAAAAATATCTAAGCCCAAGATCAATTAAAGATTTAACATTGATTGTATTTTAATATTTCTGAATAATTAGAATATGAATAATTTAATTAAGTTATAAAATAATCAGCCCAGCGCTTAGGCATAACAAGAAAAATAATGACCCATATGTCCACTATCCTTGGCTTTGATGGTGTAGGTGTCAGATGAGATTTTCTCTATGATATCAAAGAGGCCTACCCATAGCTTGTCTAGCTTGTAGGATCTACCTGTGCCTCAAGTGTTGCAGAATTCAACCCCCTTCCCTACCTCAAAAGAGGGCAATGGGGCTCTATTAGTGGAGTCCCTCTCAAATCTGGCTTGGGTCTTGATATCTGTGTTGCTAAAAGCAGATGCCTGCATTTCGATGAGGGTGTTGGCCAGTTGACCTAGATACTGGTTGTAGAAAAGTTGCCCAGGGTCATCTGTGGCTGAGTATAGGATGGCAGAATGACAGGGTGGCGGCCATACATCAGTTGAAATGGAGACACTCCTGTGGTTGAGTGAAGCAAAATGTTGTACACAAAAAATGCTGCTCCTAAATATGTTTCCCAAGAAGAAGTACAAAATGCCGCTAATTTCCAGAGGATATGGGTTAGGTTAACATTGGCGCGCTCCATCATCCCATTGGTTTTGGGGTGATATGGGATGGTTAGTACCCCACAAACTCCCATGAGGTCTTTCACTCTTGATATTACCGAGTCTGTAAAGTTAGTCCCATTATCTGAGAGTAGGAACTGTGGGCAGCTGTGACATAGTATGATGGTGTCCAAGAAAAATTGTGCAGTAGAAGAAGCATCTACCTTCCTTAGAGGCCAGGCTTCCACCCTTTTAGTGAGGTGGTCTATAGCCACTATCACATAACAAAAGCCAGGGCCGCTACATAGAAGCGGTCCCACTATGTCCATAGATACAGTATGTCAGGCAAAATAGGGTTGCACCATTTGGTAAGTTGTGCTTTTCTGTAGTGGCTTATTCCCTTGGCATTTTATGCAGCAGTCAATTGTCTCTTGAATGTCAAAATTTATTGCTTTCCAGAAGTAGGTGGGAGACAGGATCTCCTTGGTTTTCTGAAAGACTCCATGACCTGTTGCCTTATGAGCACCTGTGAAGATACTAGTCCTTTCAGAGGGGGGAGGGAATATGCGTTCCTTGCCATTCACCAAATTGTATAGCACACCATTGAATAGTACTGTATTCTTTCAGAGGTCTTGTATAATATGCTGTACTTTCTCAGGCTCACCACTAAACTTCCTGGTCATCATTTTGAGGTACAGATGATCTGCTAATGGGCTAACTAAGGCCACAGTGGGTAAGTGTGATAGGCAGTCTGCATTCTGGTGCTTGCTGCCAGGTCAATGGAAGGTTGAGGATTCTAGCAGAGGTAGAATTTCCCTCTTCTACTCCGCCTTGGCTTTTCCCTTGTTGATGCTAGCAGGATTGTGACAGATCCAGGTCCCAACATTCCAACTTACCATTATCCTGCCCTTGACTCTTATTGCCATTAACTTCCTGTGAAAAAGCTTTGAACAGCTTTTTCTCCAGGGAGGCAATTTTATGGGGAAACAATTTGTTTTCATCCTGCCAACAAGCCATGATCTTGACACTCTTTCCCTCTCTTGCTCTTAAATCCTCAATCTCAATATTTTCCCAGGCTTTCACTTGTTGTAAAATTTTGCCAAATCCTAATAACAGGTTCCAAGAACCCCACACATAGATTCAGTTTCCTTGTGCAGAAGTCCCTTCTTTTATAAAGTAATCAGAATACAGTTCTTCAAACACTGCTTTTACTTCCACCAAAGCCTCATCAGACACAGCCTTGGTGACCTCCAGACTTGCCCAAGCTTCCTCAAGAGAACTTGTAGGAACTTCTTTTCTGGCGGCTGCTGTTTCCACGCAAAGTACTCCAAATTTTATCCTTTTGAAAGATAACAAAGAAGACATAATAATTGAAAAGTAATTGAGGGGAAATTGTTAAAATCAACAATATGTATATATTTTATTAAAGTGTTGCTGTTTTTGCTTATATACTATTTTGGGCATAATTGGCTGAAAACCCCTCTGGTATCTTAATCAACCTATGATTCATATCACGTGGTCTATGACATTTGAGTCCTCCAAACCTAGATCTCTACCTAAAAGATCCCCTGTAATTCTCAGCCTATAAGAATTAACCTACAATGAGAAGGAGTCATATGATAACACTTGTCTAAATTCATCAATTTGGCATGGAGCTTCTTAAGCTCCTGGTGCCAAAACCCTGTGGAATATACACATTCAAAAACTCAGCTATTAATGTTCCAACTGGGAACCAGCTAATCAAACCTGAATTCCTAGACATCCTTGCCTTTATTTAGATGTTTTCCTTCTGTTAATTGAGCCTATCAATTAACTTAATTAACCTTTCCAGTTAATTAATTCATACCAAAGACCACAGGTCATTGTGAAAAATTCTGACTAATTACACGCTGTATAAGCATTATTATAAACTATACTATGGTAGTAAATAAACACCATATAATTACCTATTATACGCTATATAGTCACTAGGCCACATAGTAATAACCATAAATTATACAGCATATAATCACTAACTTGAACCACCATCTTAACAACTCAACTTGCCGTACTTGTTAAGCTTAACATAAGCTTATGGCTTGAGTATAATGAGCCCAAGTTTTGAAACCCCTACTAAGCCTCCCTTTTTACCCTAGTTATTAATCAACCTCCATTTTTAATTAATCAGTTTGAGCACTTAGTCTACAAGGTTAATTCAGCCAATTTTGCCTTAGTTTTGTATGTTAGTACAGTTTAAATAACAAAATATATTATGTTCTTTTATTAAATATAGATACCAAGTTTCTAGGAATATTTATCTGAAGAATCATATTCAAACCTATCTACATAAAATAAAATGCAAAAACAGAAAAACTTTATATATCTCAGAGTATTTATTTGGCTAAACACTAAAAGTGACTGTTGTACGGTCACAGGGATTGTTTTGTACAATGTGTACCTTCTTGGTGTTGTTCAGACATTTTGATTTCTAATGTCCTACTGTATTGCAGGAGATGCAATAGGGACCCTTCACATCAGGAGGTTGAGCAGAGGACTTAACAGAATCCTCCTTCTGGAAGTGTGGTTTTTCATAGGCTGTCTTTGGTTGCTTAGGCTTGGGTCTATTAGGGGGACCAAATGTTTCAGTGTGGCTACATAGACATTCCACAATCTCTGACACATCTTTGCCCTTGGAATAGACGGGGGCCATTGCTCTGTGAAGTTCTCTGTAGGGATGGGTCACCTGTTTCATTGCAGCACGGATGTTGAAGGTGGAAACTTTGTCAGAACCCAGGAGTACTAGCACGTTGTGATAAAACCTTTCTGCAAATTTTTGCAGTGTTTTGCCTGGGGCAAACTTTATGGCTCCAAATTTGGATTTCCTGATGAAGAGGATATCCTATCCTCCAAAATCCTTAAGTACAGCCTTCTTTGCTTCCTGGTAGCTCCAGTTGGTTGCAGGTAGTTGTGGTATCACCAGATTGACACTCACTGCATCCAAGGTGGTGATAAGAGTGGTTGCCTTCTGATGATCACTGGCGCCTCTCATGGCCATTTTAAAAAGTCTTAGGAAGGAATGCACATTTACTTGCTTGTCGAATTTGGGGAGGTTGAGAGGTTTAAACCGTTTTCTTGTGATTATAGGCTCAGCGGGCTGGCAGGGAGAGGCAGTCAATTGCCTATCTGCTGTATAGCTACGCCTAGCCCTAGGCGTAGCTTTGGGTGTAACTGGCTCTCTATTGGGAAGGGTGGTGAACACTTTGGGAATCCCCCTGTTTTTATGGTACACCTCTTCCTCTGAGAGGTCATCTGCATCCTTGTAATGGTTGGAAGCAAAGATGAGGTCTGGCGGCTGGATGGGACGCACTTGCAGCCTTTTGCTTCCAGTAGGTGTACCTGGGCTTCCATCTTTGACATGCAGTCATGGACGTTCAGATTGTCCATCTGGAGGTTCCTCTGTAGAGCTCAGACTCTACACCCTTTGTGTTTTTGGATAGGTTGAGATTGTATCCTTCATGTTTGCTTGCTCTGCTTGTAAGGCCATTATTGTATTGTGAGCTCTGGCAAACTCTTCTTCATATCCTCTGATTATGGATTCCAGACTTTTCACCTTTATTTTCAGTGCTGCAATCCTGGCACTGTTTGGGCATGGCAGCAGTTTGGGTGTGGATAAGCAAGATACTTTCAGATGACTGTTGACCTTTGCTTCCAGTCTCTGAAAGTCATCCAGAAGATATTTCTCAAACTGATGGAGCTGTAAAACAAGTTGTTCTACCTCCTTGTCTAGGGAAATTGCATTCTGGTCCATGCTGGCCAAGTCATCTTCCATACACACACTGAACTTATCTAATTTGGCGCAGAACCTGTGTACTTCCTGGAGCCATGCCAAGGAGACCTCACAAGCATCTATGGCTTTGTAGACCATAGCTCTGAACTTTGAGTTGAGGACGTTGATCAGTTCATCAATTCTGGCATGGGTGTTCCCCCCATGGACTAATTAGACAGGACCATAGCAAACAACTCCAAAAAGGAGGCATTGGCTGTAGCCCACTGCTCATCCCAGTCACAACAACAGGAGAGGAGGATGTCACCTAGGGAAGACAACTCAAGGTTTTGACATGCAGTAATGAGCTGGAGCTGCTTGACAGATGGCTGAAAAAAGCCAGTGATGTACTCCATGACATGTTCTCCTCCAGAAAGGTGTTCCTGGAGAGCCTGGAAGGAGGTGTTTTGATAGAGCCAGTATAGCTACCAGCAAGATTCTTGGTCACAATAGTGGAAAAAGATGCTTAAGGTCTGGTCAGGGCGTTTGGAAGGACGGAGTTGAAATCCATGTAGGAGTGCTTCAGAAAGCTCAACAATCTGTATGCAATTGTAGGAGTAAACCAAAGCGGGACCCTCAGGAACAGAGGGTAGAGAGGGCACAACCAAAGGAACAGTTGTGAGAGGGTGAACAACCACAGGGTCTCTCAAGGAGAAGACAGGAGCACACTAACTGTCCAAAGATTCAATTTTGTACCCATGCTTGTTGGTAAAGCTGGGTAGGGGCTGAGCCAAGGACAATCCTTGGCAGACAGGGACAGTTTCTGTGGGCATTGACAGAGGCTAAATTTTGAGTGAGCATCAATGTTAAGCAACTGGGTTTATTGCTGGTATGTTCAAAGCTACAGATATATGTTAGCCTTGTCAATGTACTCTATCTAACTCTATACAAGAGCACTACAGACTACAATAAAAAGAACTTTGAAGATAATTGTGTTTATTGAAACTGGAGTACAATCTAGCCAGCAGCTGCAATCTATCCAGGTGTAGCTAAAAAATGTACCTCATCTTTCAGGTGTCTGTATCAATATATACTGTAAAAACCCTTGTTCTTGTCCTTTCAGACAGTTCTCAGTGGCTACCTTTGCAATAGTTCCATCTTTTCTGGCTGCATCTATCCTGATTGACTGTCCTTGGCATGTGTGCTGCTACTGGCCTTAGCAAGGCGTACATGGCACTTCAGCTACAGCCTACACTCTTCTTAAGCTAGCCTACTGGCAGTTATCAATTGGCTGTATCCTTACCACCTATTATTGTACTAGGATACTATGCTGTATTTGGTTGACACTTAGAAATGATCCATGTTCAGTCCTCTACATTAGAAGGTATAATTCCAGTATTCCATTTGCAGGGCTTAATCAGTGATCCTTTTCAGGCTGTCAAGCCTTCTGCTTATTAATGCAACAGGTTTAATTAGGGATTATACACTGTATAATAGCGGACTTGATCCAATATCAACTCGTAGATTATCCACTGTGTAATGCTGACCCAAACCAATAAGGAACCCATTATAAGCCATGTAATGCTGATCCAAACTTGGTATTTCCTTGCTATTTACACATCACTTGTTTTACATACTCATATACATCCTTCAGGATGGGAGGGGCTGGTTTGATACAATGTCCAGGAGAATGGAAAGAAAGATATACAATTGATGATCTAATGATTATACAGCATGTAATCAGTGATAATTGCTATATTGGCTAACAGTTATATGGTGTATAATTGTTACATCAATTATAATAAACTAGTAATATACAGTGTATAATCACTTCACAATGGAATGATAACCAAGTGATAATACACTGTATAATTGTTGCATCTATCATGATAAACTAACAATTACACAGCGTATAATAAATGCCATATCACTTATAATAAACTGGTGACTATATGACATAATTACCATGCTTAATTTAGTGTAACCAGATGATAATACAACGTGTAACTGATAAAGATCTGTGTGCAATGATTAGCCTGATCATTTGTGGTCAATCAGCCTAATCTCACAGTTAGCCTTCAGGGCAAAATTAAGGGCATGAGCCTTAATTTCCTGGAATACAAGATGAGGAATCCCTTTTGGCAAAAAGAAAATAAAGAGTTTTAGGATATTAAAGCCAACACAAATGTGGATAAACTTGTCTTTATTAGGAGAAATGATTCTACTTAAATAGTAGACAAGGGTCAATGATCACTCATAAGGTAGACATAGTGGTCAAGGGGGTCACATTGAGATGAGGTCATACCAGGATCAGATAAGGGCAGGCATAGTATTCCGGAATGGGTGGACATTGGAACAGACCCATTTACAGAAGGCAAGGAATTTTCAAAATTGAAGGCAAAACAGACCAAATCTTTGCACATATCACTATTTGAAGGCCATATCAAAAAGCATTAATGGCGCAATTTATAACATCTCCCCCCCAAAATTGGACACAGGGAGCTAATATTTGCGGAGGAATATAGAATTCTTGGGCAAAAGGATGTCCAGATGATAGCAGCTTCACAGTATACTAAACACCCTTATTGAAGGTGACTTCACAAGATCTAACCCAGAGGGAATCAAGCTTATGGGCTCTCCCCCAGTACAGTTCTGATAGTAGAGGACTAGATCACCTACTTGATACTCAGGGAGGGGGCTCTAGAAGCATTGAAAGGCAAGAGCTCTAAAGCCTTGACCTTATAGGCAGTTGTGTATACTGTTGCCTGAATATCAATGATACAATTAGTCAAGTCCTTGACATGGGTTTCAGGATTGGCAGACACATCAACTTCAATCAAAGGGGGTCCCAAGATTGAGGGAGTTGTGGCTTCACCCCTATACAACATGGCAAAGGGGAATTGGTCAGTCACTTGGTGTCTACTGAGCTGATAAGCAAAGAGGGAAGCAGGAAGAAACATATCCCAAGTGGCGGTATCTTAGAGGTTAAGTTTCCTGTTTATGGACACAAGGGAGGAATTTACTTGTTCAATAGTCCCATTGGTTGACAGATTATACAGCGCAGAGAAGGATTGGTGAGTGCCCATAGCTTCTACAATAGACGTGATGAAGCAAGCATTAAAGTTGGTGCCATTTTCAGAAAGCAGGACTTGAGTGCAACCATGTCAATAGAAGATATCTTGCAACAAGAAATTTACAGTTGTCTTGGCAGTTATATCTCTTGTAGCTCTGGCTTAAACACATTTGCTAAAATGGTCTAAAGCTATCAAGATGGAATAACAACCAGACCTAGAACAAAGGAGAGATCCAACAGCATCAATAATCACAGTGTGGAAGGCATGCTTAGGCTGGATGAGCTTGAACTGATGTTGGGATGGCCGAGGTTGTTGGAGTAGGCAATAATGACTGGATGCAGGGACGTCAGGAATTAGGAGGTGCATGTTTTTCTAATAGAAGTTCTTGCATAATCATTCATGAGCTTTTGCTATACCTTCATGTCCAGTATCAATGTGGGCTAGGAGGATAATGGCTATTCTCATTCTAGGGCAAACATAGGGAAGATAGGCATTATTGACTTTCTTGAAGAGTTGCCTATCTCAAATCATAGTATCCTTTTATAAGGCCTGTAGAACCAGTCAGATCTCTTCTGTTTCAGTTGTCCAAGAGTCAGGGTATACTATTAACTTGTATATTTGATCAGTGTCAGCAGGATGGACAACCAGTATAGACATTCTAGACAATCCATCAGCGTTCTGAATTATACACCAGCACAGTGTACCACAGTGAAATCAATATCCTTGCAAGCCCAGAGCTTAACATGCCAATCAACCTTCAGGCTCCTTTAATTACTGTAGCCATCTGAGGGATGATTGATCTGTGACTACAGTAAAGTGGTTCCTGTAGATGTAGTGCCAAAACTGTTTTAATGCATGTAAAACTGCCAGACATTTCTTTTCAGTGACACTATATTCTTTCTCATGCTTGTTGAGGAGCTGTGAAGAATAGGCCACAGGCTGATCTACACCCCTCATTGTTGAGCTAGGCCAAGATGGCACCCACTCCTACTCCACTGGCGTCAGTGTATAATATGAACTCCTTATATAATCAGGGTAGACTAGGATGAGAGCCTCTTTGAGCTTGGTCTTCAGAGCCTCAAAGAATTGTTGTTGACTATCAGTCCATTCAAAGGGTACATTCCGGAGGAGTTGAACAAGGGGGTCAATCAGTTCAGTAAGATCAGGAATGGATTGTTGGTAAAATCCCATCATTCCAAGGAATACTTGAACCTCCTGTAGATTTGTGGGGGGGCAGCATCTTTATAATGGCTTCTACCTTATTATTCATAGGACGTATTCCAGTCTGGGTGACTTCATGTCCTAATAATATGAGTTAATTTTTAAATAAAGAACACTTGGAGGGCTTGAGCTTCAACCCAGTTTCTTGAAACTTGAGAAAGATAGCCTAGAGCTGGTCCAAATGGTCAGTGAAGGTAAGCTGAACACCGTGATGTTGTCAAGATATACAAGGACACAGGAGAGCTTCAGGTCTTATAGAATGGAGTCCATGGCTCTTTGGAATGTAGCTGGAGCATTACAGAGTCCCTGAGGCATCCAGGTGGGTTTAAAGAGACCTTCTGAGAGATAAGGGGGGCTTTTCTTGGTTGTCTGGGGACAAGTCAACCTGCCAATAACCAGATGCTAAATCCATAGCAGAGAAGAATTTTGAGCCTCCCAATTGCCTAAGGGCATCATTAATCCTGAGCAGAGGGTAAGGATCCTTTTTTGTGAGAGATTTTAGATGGCATCAATCCATCACAATACAGTGGCCTCTATCCTTCTTTTTAAGGTTGAACAATGGGGAGGCCCAAGGGCTCTAAGAGGGAGCCAAGAGTCCAGTATCAAATAGTTGTCTAAGTTCTTTGGAAACCTGGGAATCTTCTATCCTAGGGCGGCAGTAGGGCTTAGCACAGAAAGGTGGAGCATCACCCATATCTATCTGATGGATGACCCCTTTGGCTAGACTATAATCTGTAGGTACTGAGGCAAAGATATTGTTAAACTGATTGAGCGTTTCTAGTACATCTTTTTGTTGGATGGGTGACAGTTGTGGGAAGTTGGCAGCAGTGAACAAGTAGAAAACCTGAGGGTTTTCTTCAGGTAGGTTAAAGTTGCTGAAGGTTCCAAAAGGGTAGAGGGATGCCACCTGTTCTGCCCCTAATATGCAATCATGCCCTACAACTTTGCCCTGAGATACTTGCATAGGCAAAGTAATCAGGTTAGCTAGCAACAACTGTACAGGTTCCTTATGAGTTTGATCTAAGATTCCCAGGCATAACCAAGGCTCCTTGAGGCTTAGAGATTCAGGAGAGTATAGCTCCAGGAAAGACTTTTCAGGCAGTTTGTAAGATATCTAAGAGTCTATAGTTATTTGGGAGCCTTGGGGAATGGTGACAGCCGCAGGGGCAAGAAGAGGAACACCTTTCTCTGCAGGACAGGAAGGAGGAGGGGAACACATAATGGAGGAATGAGCTCTGTACTTGAGCAAGAAGATACCCGTGGGATATTTGAGAACACAAGTCTTAAGGCGTTTCCTAGAGAGACGTGGAGGTTTCTCAAAGATTAAGGGGACTTGGTATCCTAAGAGCAATAGATGCCCATCTCAAAGATTTACAATACTGTTGTATTCTTGGAGGAATTGTGTACCAACCAGAAGTTCATAGCTTTTGTTCTCTATTACAACAGCAGGGGAAGCAATGAGAAGTTTTCCAAAGCTCATGGGCAGGGCAGAGTAGGCACCAATGGCTCAGGTTTGAGCTATACCAGCAGTACCATATGATTGAGTGTAGTTGAGGTCAGGGGCCATCTTAAGCTTCTTCATTAGCTTGAATGATACCATATTGACTGGAGAACCCATGTCCAGGATTGCCTGGATTTTAACCTTTTGGATTGACACTTCTATGCAGGTAGTATCTTTCCCAAAGGGGGCAAGACATCCAGAACGTCTTGCACAGCTTCCAGCTCTTTCTCCCATTTAGCTAACATGCATTATAAGGCAGGAATTTCCTTATACACAGTCTGCAACTGGAGAGATACAGACACATTCTGGAAGAGAGCTTCTGCTAGTTTGGCAGCTTCTTCAGAAGAGTCTACCAGGACGGGAGGTCAATGAGCCTGGGCTAGGTAAGGGCAAGCCACTATGGCCTTGTCTTCACTTGAAGGTGGGTGAGTTGTAGTTGTGGTGCTCCCTGAGCAAAGCTTGTAAGGGACTGATACAGCTTCCAGGACAGCCAACATGGAGTAGATGAACTATCTGATTCATTGTAGTCAGAATCTTCAGGTTCAGAATCACTAGAAAGATTGTGGAACAGGTGAAGGATAATTGGGTTAGCCAAAGAGGGAGATTCCTTGTCAGAGAGAGGATCAGGAGGAGACAGGGGAGATGGGTCAGTAGAGAGCGTCTCCGCCTCTAAGCTGACCTTTCTTTTCCCGCCTGCTCCTTTGGGTTGCAACCTTCTACCCAAGGATTGGTGCAGGTACGTGAGTGGTGCCCTATTAGACCACAGTTATGAAATCCTTGTCTCTTAAGCTGTCTGCTTGAGCCAAGAGTCATAGTACAAGGAGTACAGGAAGTGGTTCCAGTGTTGCTGGCTTTATTTTTACAAACCACAGTACCCCAATGGGTCAAATGCATGTCTTGTAAGAGTGTCTTAATACTCTCTATGGAAGTGAGCAAAGCCTTGTGTGCCTTAAAGTGTAGGCATAGAAGCTGGTTCACCTTCAAAGCATTTAAAAATGCTGTGTAAGCTTCACAGGGAGTTAACTTACAACTGGTGATTAACTGTTGCCCTTCAATATAGAAGCAGTCCACAAACTCAGCCAAAGTTTCCTTGGGCTTAAAGGCAATGTGCATAAATGCATCTTTCTTGACCTCCAAGCTGAGATCTCCTCTGAATTCCTCAATCAGGAGGCGTTTCATGTCCTCCCAAGTGACAATGGAAGGGAGCTTGGGAACCACAACTTCTTGGCACGTAAAATGCAGGCATGTAAGCATATGCTCCTTTTTAAGCTTTTTGGTAGCCTTACACATTAAAGTTTTGTAGATTGTCAGAAAGGCAGCAATGGTAGAGGCTTTATGGTCAAATATATGCTTGAAGGAAGGCTTATAGTTGGGTTGATGAACAAGGAGGTGGATTGGCTGTGGTCACCTGGTTTGAGAGCATGATGTGGGGGTTGTCCTCAAACTTAGATTCTGCAGAAGGTTGTCTAGCCCAGAAAAATCAAAGGCTCTTTTCCAGGGTATCCAGTGTAGAGCTGTTTTATCCACTAATATCCCTGGAAGTAGGTGCAGCAGCTCAAATTCATCAATCTTAATCTGTTGCCCTGCTAGTGTACCAGCAATTTCATTGATACAAGCTGCCAGGGAAGTTATTTGAGCAGTCAAAGGGGTAACATGTCCATTTATTGTTTCCGTCAAGTGAGAGAGGTTCTGCACCTCCCTTTCCAGTACATCCTGCCTATCTGCAACGTCATTTGTTACTTTTGGTAACTGATCCAAGGAAAGAGCACAGTTGACACAGGGTTGGCCTTCCAAGCCAGGCAACACCCATGATTGACAAGGGTAGGGATATCAGTGACCT
This sequence comes from Entomophthora muscae, assembly GCA_014839935.2. Classification (NCBI taxonomy): domain Eukaryota; kingdom Fungi; phylum Entomophthoromycota; class Entomophthoromycetes; order Entomophthorales; family Entomophthoraceae; genus Entomophthora; species Entomophthora muscae. The sequence goes on along the minus strand of QTSX02006146.1, from coordinate 1,456 downwards.
CAGCCTCCTCTTTGCCATAAGAGTCAGAGAAAAAATCATCAGGGTCAGAGAGACGTTGTCTCAAATACTCAATCTTACCTTGCAAGGTAGCTACTTGGTTGGCTAGCAAGGCAATGCAAGGGTCAGGGGTAGGCTCTACTGGTGGAGGGCTTGTGAAAGAGGTTTGACATTGATTAGTGGCTTTGAGTTAAGCTATGGCTTCTCATACCTTAGCTTCAAAGGCAGATGTGACCTCAACAGAAGGATCAGGAGGAGTCACTTCAATGGAAACCACTCTATTGTCAAGTTAGTTTTGAACCTGATACAGAGTGTCTCCTAGACCAGCCTTATCCAGACCATATTGTTGGTGTAGATATTAACCCCAATTATTGATGTGGGTCCCAACCAACTCAAGTATTGAATTAACATGCTCTCAAAATTAATTGAGCTTTTTAACAAGGGTCTCAAATCCTTACAATACTTTAGGAGGGTTGCTTCTATATGCCCACGCCACATAGCTTGTTGATCATCCAGTTTGCACAGCTGCTCCTTGATATAACCAGGGAGCCAGAAGCAAAGAGAGTTCAGGGAGGAGGTCAAGTACTTCTGTGAAGCCAGCAAGTTATGCTGGTTATCTGAAATACAAGAAAAGAGGTTATGGGACAACTCTTGATAGGCCATATTTTGCGCATGGTGGTTAGAGACAGCGGTAGCTGATGCTGTCAAAAGCTGGTTCTGAGATCCTAACACTAGTTGATGATGAACCAAGCCAGGTTGAACAAATTGGTTAACTACCATGCCAATGATCTCCATCAACTCTATCAACGCAGGGGGAAGACCAAAGTCCAAGAGGAAGGCGTACAGTTCTTAGGAAGCATACCAAGGACTGAGACCAGGGATAGAGTTTTGCCACAGTGCTTGTGTGGAGGAGGGAGCAGGCAGCGGCACAAGGTTGCTCATAATCTAGTGAGAAAGCTGGAAGGGGGACCACACAAGCCCAGGAGACAATACATATCACCATGGGAGTTGAGGGGGCAGTGGTGATATCTTCTTCTAGAGGTAGACCAGAAACTTTAGGTTATTTGGGTACTTCAGAAACAAAGGGGAAAGGACCGGAAAATGTGCAGGGGAACAGAGTAACCAAGGGGCTTGCAGCCCTGTAGTGAGCACCATTTTATTATGTTTGGCTCCTTGGGACAACATCCAGGAGGACACAGCAAGAAATCTTTATAACAAAAGATCTGAGGTTCAAAGCTAGCCTTGGGTTAACCTTCAAGGCAAAATTAAGGGCACATACCTTAATTTCCTGGAATACAAGATGAGGATTTCCTTTTGGCAAAAAGGAAAGGAAAAAGCTTTAGGATATTAAAGCAATGTATATGTGGATAAAACTTGTCTTTATTAGGAGAAATGATTCTACTTAAATAGTAGACAAGAGTCAATGATCACTCATTAGGTAGACAGAGTGATCAAGGGG
>QTSX02006145.1:0-17926 GCA_014839935.2 Entomophthora muscae | reverse complement strand
GGTTGTCAATCTACCACTGCTATCACTGTTGCAACTGAACCAATGAGGATTCAGTATTTGGAATTGGTGAAGACAGCAGTCTGATAGAAAAGACAGAATAATAAGAATAAGGTATTGTTTATTGTAGAATATTGTGATCAATATACCATATGGGGAAAGCCACAAGGCCACAAGGGGTGGCATAGTGGAAAAGTTCCATGTAAGGTTTGAAGCCGAGGAATAACTTGTGCAGGGATCAGCAAGTTGGATTGGCAACGCTTCTAATTAGAATAAAGTAACCGTCATTCAATATTGCCATCAAAGTTAATCCATGTTGTTAGATACGTCAAGGGGCAACTCATCAGGCGCCCCACTGTAACATAAGATAGGTTAGCAGGCAAGTCTGGAAACTTGGTTGCAATATTTGGATCCAATGACACCGCCTCTCACCGCACCCCAACGCGGAGGAATCTGTTGCGGCCAACAGGGAATTGTTGGGCAATTAATCTGCCTCCACTCAGATATTTGGAGTGATGTATTCACCCTCACCACCGTCTTAATTGATTCAATGGTACCTGCAAGCAGACCTTGGGCCCTCCTGGGCAAATTGTTATCTTATATTGTAAAGTTAGCACCAATCTTGTGGTGGGCCCTTCTTGCTGGGCCCAGGGAGGCTTTCTGCCTGGAAGTTCCCAGAACCCCCCCCCCAGGCTGTATCCCTGACACCTTGCATAAGTCAATGCCATGTTTGATCTCCTGTTCTGGGGGCAATTCTGTTAGCTCTTCCTTAAATATACGAGAGTATTCATTTAGGAGTGCTGCAAGCTCTGGGGATTGGATCTTTTGGGGTTTGTACATTATTGGATTTGGTGTACGTCATTTTGTGGAGTGTACTGTCTTTGGTTAGACGTTCCTGAGTTGTCCTGATTTATGATTTGGAAAAATAACTGTGTCTCTTAGGATGAGGATCATTGGGTTCTTTGAGGATGTTGAAGTTGACTTCATTGCATTTGATGGTCATGGTTTTTGTTTTTCAACATATGCTGGGGTTCACTCAGGTGAACCAGTCCATGCCTGCTACAATTTTTTAGTTAATGTTGTTCATGACAAGTCCTTTGATAGACGTTTGAATGCCTTGGAGAAAAAATTCTGAAGGGAGTTATTTTGCCTTCAAGTAGAATCTTTGATTTGTCTGCCATTTTGGCATATTTGAAGTTGGATTTGACAACTGGTATTTTGTATTTGATTACAAATGGTTTGCTCACCATGGTGTGTTGTGCACCAGAGTAGAAATAAAATTTTATGTGTATGAGATTTATAAGTTTATGGGTAGACAAGAAGTTGTGAGTGATCTTTAACTTTTACATTCATAAAAATAGAAGATTGCAGGATATGAAGGATGCAAGCAGCAAAGTTTGTGCCTTGGTATACTTTCTTGTCATTTTGGGGGAGACAGGGGCAATTAAACCTTTCCCCCCTCTTCTTTTCCCTGTTTCTCTGTTTCAAGACCTTCAAGGTCAGAGAATGTGGGGTCAGATTTATAGCAGGTTGCTGTTTCAGCATTGTTCACTTTGGCAGTGTCCCCTTTCTTGGGACAGGAGAAGTTTGCGCTCTGGCTGCAATTGTCATTGTTTTGATTGGAATTGCCATTGTTGTGGCTGGTGTTTTGGCGCTTGTTGTCATTTGAATTATCTCTGCCATTGCTGTTGGAGGAGGAGTTGCCATTGTGTGCAGCATATTTCATATTTGCGCTCTTTTCTGTGTGATTGGCTTCTGCAATGAGCGCAGGCATGGAGGTGTTGGCCTCTGGACAGATGAGGGCAGCAAAGGAGGGTTTCATTATGTTGATGAATGATGCTCTAGTGTGCACGTTGTCAGCTTGAGCTAGGTTTTGGATCTTGTGACGTATTTTCTCAAATTCATTGGTGTAAGCTGTGATGATGGTCTTTGAGGAAGAAGCTGAGCTGTATTGCAATGTCTTGGAGCAATTCAGTTATGCAGAAATTGTGGATGATATCTGCTTTGAACTCTTTTCAGTTATCAATATGGTTGTCAGTTTGTAAGCCAACCCAGGTGGCAAACCAGTTAGATGCATCTGCATACAGGCATTTGCTGGCTTCCTGGACCTATTTTTTGTGGGGGATGTGGCTGGCGCAAATTTAGCGGCTGAGTGGTCCAGCCAGTTAATGATATTTTCTTTGTTTTTACCAAAAAAAACTTTTTATACCAATGTATTTGGTGTTGATAACTTTGCCTGTGATAGGCAGTTGTGTGTTTGTTTGTGGTTGGAGAGAGTGACTGTATTAAATTATCTTGGTGCATGCTTTGGGCATGACCAGTCCTTTGAATATGATGCATCCACTAGGTATATCTTTGTCAATATTGTGAACACAGAAGTACGTCTTCCAGGTATCCTGAGATGTAGCCTGGTTGAGTATGTAAGCAAAGGTGAACAGGTTCTGTTCAGTCATTTTCTCTTTCATGGGCATGATCAAAAAACTGTAGCTGCTACCAGTGATGAGGAGCAACTTTTGGAAAAGCTTCAAATATGGAATTAAGAAGAGGATAAGTATATTTTATTGGATAATACTTTTGACTTATATAGCATATGCTGTGGTGGGAATTTAAGCTGTATCAAAGATAAGAATGATCATGTTCAGAATGAGTTTGAGTTGCTGGATACCTGAACAAGTCATGTGATATTGATTTGTTGCCTTTCTTGGTATGTTAAACTTTATATTAGATTGGCACTAAACCAGCAATGACTGGATGTTAAGTTTGTTGGTAGTGACCAAAATACCCGTACATCCAGCTCCTTGACAATTTATTGGCATAATCAGAGTTTGTATAATAGTAGACAGAGCTCTTTTATGAAACATCCAGTAATGCATTAATGAAAGTTCTCTTTTTGCACTTTTTTATTGGTCTTATTTGTTTTTCTTTGTTTGCCAAAATTTTCAAACACAATTAAAAATTTTATAGTAGGATATGAACATGACATCATCAAATAAACTTGCCAAGCATTAATTAATAATGAATATGATAATATAATCATATGATAAATCCTCACCGTCATATCATTGGTTGTTGTGAAAATTAATTAACACCAAGACCAAAGCAATTATTATGTGCATCCAGAGCTGCACCATGCAGCATAACAATTAGATGTCATGACAGGCAAGATTATTTAATACTTAGGTCAGAGAAAGCCTGAGGTCTTACTGCAAAAATTCAAGCATAATTAGATATGTTTTGTTGATCTGAGACTTGGAAGTTTTTTCTGCTTTTTGATTATCCTGATCATGCTTGCTTTGTTTATGATATTGTTAAATTTTCACATTACAATTGCACAAACAAATTTCAATTAGTCAGAAATTTGGTCTCAGGTTAGGCCACAGTGATTAAGTGTCACAATTTTCTGGAAAATCTGAGTGATAATAATTTGATGCTTGAGCCGCTAGGCCAAAGGCGTCATTGGCTGATGCAAAAACCAGTTAGCTATTTAGTTACAATTATTTTAAACTGGGTTTATTAATTCAATTGGCTGATTAGCTGGTGTCATGTTCAGGATTGTGAAAGAAGGCACAAGCAAAACTGGCTCCCTGGAAAGTATCAACCAAGTTGAGCCCAAACAGGTTAAAAGACATGTACAGGTCAGCTTTTTTGTTATTCACATCAAAGATCTGGGTGTAAATAGGGGCCTCCTTATACCAAGTTATCACTTCACTAACATTGTTGTGGCTGTTGCCTTGCTTGTTAAGCCTGTTAAAATTGTTATTGCTAGTAAAGACTATTATAAAATAAAAAAATAAAAAAGTTACTAAAAAAAGGTTTAAATTTTATGGTCTGAATTTTATTGTAATCATGAGTCTGAATTTGAATTGTTTCTTGACTATTACACACAAATAAAAAGCCTTGAAAACCAATAAAATACCTCTGTTTTCAAATTAGATAGTTGTTGATTGGCTAGTAAAATATTATTTTTCTATTTTAAAATGCAAATACTAAACATCACGTGTGACTTTATTTTGCTTCATGTTTGCAAAATTTTGCTTGTGAGTTGCTCTGATTTTATTTCTGTTTAGCTCTTGGTGCCTCATCTGAATTCTGATAGAATTATAATATATTTCAGAACAACCCTAATCTATTTTACTTGTTGTATCAAGTCACTTTGTTTGTAGTTTGGGATGTTGTTTGATATTTAATATGATTTCATATTTTGTGTGAGTATTACTGTGTTTCTTGCTTGGCTTTTTCCCAGTGCATCAAAAATACTCAAATTATTTGCAGTCTGAAACTTGCTAACTTAGATTTCATTTGAATATGAGTTCATTTTTTAAAATCTGAGTTGTTTTTGCTTAGTGTTATAGCTTAAAAAACTACTGTAAATGTTTTATTTTAACTTAGCTGGGTTGCTTGGATTTACAATTTGAGATTTGGATTTTGGGGTTGACAATCCCGCATTTTGCTCAACATGTTCTAATTCTACAGTACTTTTGTACTCAATTTCACATTTATACCATGTCATCTTGTTTTCTACACTGATTTCTAACATTTTTTACAGTAAAAATGACAGAATTCACTGGGTAAAAATTAAGCTGATATGATATATAGGTGGACTGGAGCCCAGATTTTCTTTGTAAAACTAGTTAAGAAACAAATTCACTTAGAAAAGCAGTATAAAAACATGTTTCTCATTCACAAGAACCTCAAAGAAGCATTCATCATCTTGGCAGATATGTTATTAGCACATACATATTATAAAATATTATCAAAATATTTCTTCATATTTTTTTATTTAAATACTAGCAACCAACTACAAAAAGCTAGACTCAGTACACAATGGCACTGAAAGTGTAGTAAAACATCATCTAAAATTTTAATATATATTATAAAGTTTGAGAATGCAACATTGTTGATGATAAAACCAATGTATAACCAATAATTGGACAAAGCAGCCTAAGCTATTACCTGTACCAACAATGCTAGAAAGACTTTGAGCTTTGATATGAAAGGAAAATAGAATGTGGAAAAGCCAGGTATTTATTAAATTGATATATAAATGTTAAATTTAAAATATAATCTAACTAAAAGTGAGGCCGACTAAATCAGACAAAGCCTAAATTTATCTGATATCTTCAAAAACAAAAACTATGCTTATAAAGCTAGGTTAATAATTTTAATATTCATAATTATAAACAGGTTCTGATACCACCATGCTGAGTCTTTACACTTGATCTAAAAGTTAACTATTTTGGCTTTTGAAATTTCGCGTATAATATAATTCCTTTTAGATTTTACTCTTTTGAAAAGTTATTATTTTTCTTCAGTCTTACATTTAAAAAGATATTCTGCCAAGACTTTAAAGAAATGTTGCAAATTGTAAAATAGAGTATGTCGACTTTAAATGTTTTTAGTTAAAATGTTTTTGAAAAGACTTGATTTTTCTGATTCAAATAAAACATCGAGATCCACAAGTCAATAAATTTTAGGGCTCAATATACTTTAATTTCTAATAAAAACTGACACTTAATTCATCAGGCGTAAGTTTTGTCGTGATGTACGATAAAAGTTAAACCATAGGATGAGAAATGAGAAACAAAGGCTACATAACTTATTTAATGGATTTTCCGTGTTAAAATACAGGAAAACAAGTTTAGAACTCTTGCGAGGTGCAAAGTCCAGGAAAATAAAAATAAGTGTTAAGGAGGGTTGAGTCAGAGTGTGAGTTGTTTTTATTAATACATGAGAAACAGGACCTAAAACTGGTTTTTGTTAGACTTTGAGCACGGGTTATGAATATAAACGAGAAAAAAGTCAGACATCCAAGGAAGATTTGCTAGCTATCATTAGTATACTAACTCAACCTTGCATGCAAGGGAATACAGTATATAACTCTTATAGAGGAAACTGCGAAGTTTGAGAAGCGAGTATTCATCTTAGAAACATGAAGACAAGGACAGGGTCTTACCTAGGTGTTAAGTTAGAGATTGAAGCGAAAAAAAGGCAATAAATAAATGAATAAATCAGAATGTGAACTGGCTAAAGTTACTATCCCCTCAGCAAAAGAGGACAAATGGTATCAGCATGGTCGATAAGCAGAAACGAAGACTATATTTGTTTCATCATAAAAGACTCGGAGAAACCAAAAATAAAACTCACCTTGAGAAATAAAAGATAATAAAAGAGATGTGAATTTCCGGAATTTATACCTCGACTATAGCAAGGTATCCTGGCATTTGAAGCTGATCTTGCTTGCTGCCAATGATAGAATTTTTTACATTTTAAACAGGATTTTTATTTCCGAATATCAATCTCCTCCCGACAATTTGGGAACCGATTTTCGGCTCAATGGATGATAGAGGCCACAAACACTGCCACCTAGGCCTTGGATCTTAATTCTCATCCAAAATACGATGTAAATTATTCTGGAATATGACTTGACTTTACGACATTTAAGTTTTAGTGACCGATTTTGAACAAGCTGGATTTAAAATCAGGCTAAATTGAAACTTCATTCAAAAACCAACAAAACTCGACCAGAACCAATATACAAATTGATTTTTATTGTAAGGTTGGACAAGGAAGCTTGAATAATATAAACATGGATTCAACGTTTCTCAAAATTTAAAGACTGTAAATCATCTAAAGCTGATTATTTTTAATTAAATGTAATTAAGTAATCAGTGGAGCCAGAGCCTTCAAATGATATTATTTTTTATTATATTTGGTATTGTGCTGGGTCAAAACCTTTACATATCAACTATGAGCTCAACTTAAACTATTGTGTAATTAGGGCAATAGTTAATACTGTCCATCTACTAATGGCACCGCCTAGTGTTATCGCAATATCACACTCATGCTATTCTAGAAGAAAAAACATTAACCCACACAACTCAAATTTAAGTCACAACTATATTTGAGCCATCTTGTGATATTTCACCACAAAAGTATAAAAATTATTATCTTCTGTCAATATTAACAAACCAATTGGGTTTAAAAGGCTCTTGCAAGAATCAGCAACTGTGATAAAGTCAACTATCAGTTTATAAACCTAACATAAATATTTGTGTTTGTAATTTAAGCTAATTTTTTACTAGTAATTCAGGCATATAAACCCAAAATCCAAAATGAAAAACACTGAATATTTACTTCTATTAATATTTTTCTTGTCTAAACACTAATTTAAAAAGTTATTTTTGTTGTAAATAAGTTAATAAAACCTAAACTATCAAAGAACAAGTTTCTTAAAGTAAAAGTGGATAAGTCAACATTTTTAAGCCATAAGTTAAGTTAATTGTCATGAATGACATTTCAATACTTGTATTGAAAACCCAAGAGTTGAATCTCAGTTCTCTGAAGGCAGATCAAACCCTCCAGGACAGTCCAGGACCTGCTGATCTGTTAAGTCACAGGCTTGAATTGTTAAATTACTCTGCAACCCGCCGGCCTACTATGAAGGATTCCCTGAATGGTTGTCAGACTGCCGCTGAACCGGTGCCAATGAAGACTCATACCTATGAAGGATATGTAGTCTGGCTCACGGAGGTTGGAGAAGACCTACTACTATATCTGCCAACCTGCCAAGCGCCAATACTGAAGTTTTGAAACCAACATTTGAAACCCTGGAATCAAACCCTGATCCTCCAAAGACTACTCAAGTCACACAAAGTGGACAGAAAACTGCCCACTTGTTAAATTGCAAACCCAAGTTGACAAGTTACTCTGAGACTTGCCAGTCCCCCAAGGTCAATTCCCCAAATGATCACCAGATTGATGTCAACCTTGAGCCACCAAAGATATGGATCTATGCAGAGGTTGTAGGTTGTCTTAAGAAGGTTAAAACAAAATGCAAGGTCTTTCCCATAATGATGCAAGGTTATAGACTAGAGCGTGCAAGGCATTAGGATTTAAATTTAAAAGATATAAGAACATAGGAACTGTCTGTAAGATAATTTTACAGAAACCGGCTAAAAACCTATATTGTGTCACAAATGCAGTAATAGAGTGTAAGAACCCTAAGCAAAAAAGGTAAAATAAAGTGTTCAATAGTGAACAATTTTTAACTAAGGGAATATCAATATTAGGATATTTTTCATTGGCAAATTGATACATATAACTATTAAAGGATTCCTTAAGGGAAAAAAATGAATACAACAAGCCTAAGGCTTGTTGTTTTACAAGTTTCATTGGATTTAAGAAAAGAAAAGGCTAAACTAAAAAAATGAATGAAAAAAAACAAAATTCTTAAAATTACAAATCTGAAGTTAAAAATTGTAAAAGATTGAAGGGAAAAAATCACTTAGAATTTTGGCTTAAAGCCTACTCTTCAAAAGCTCTTTATTTATAGAAGAAAAAGCCTTTTCTGTTAGAGTGTGATAACCAGGAGGAAGCAGCCAAGAAGAGGAGTAACTGGAAAAGTTGGAGAACCAGGTACAGAAAAGGGGAAAACAGAAGACCAGTTCAAAGTTTGATAAGCAGAATGAGCTGGGAAAAGCGGCAACAACGTGAACAGGAGTTTTGAAAAGGTGGGCAAAAAGTAAAATTTCTCTAACTTAAAGTAGAGAATATAAGCTAATTAAATAGCTAAGAAAACAGAAGATGACAACAACAACATCAATTCAAACGCAAATCAACAAAAAAACAAGGTAATTAACTTAAAATACTTATATATTAACTCTCAATTCAAAGCTTCAATATTAGAAAAATACTGAATTGTAAATCAATTGAAAACACATAACAATAATAAATTTAAAGATCCTGCCTTTTGGGGCAGGGCATGAAGTTACCCCCTCCAGATCCAAGCTCAGGATGTGCTTGGGTATAAGAGTTGATGACATCAGGACAGTTTCCAAGGTTGGACAGTGGCTCCCAAGAACTCTCCTCAACAGAATATTCCTTCCAAAGAACCAAGTATTGGAGTTTATCATAGTTGTAATAATGGTTGATAATGAAGTCAACTTCATATTCAAGGGTCTCTTGGATTATGTGAGGGGGAGGTGCTTTGTTGTTCTGATGAGAAGAAGGAGGAGATGTATGGAGTTTGAGGAGGGACAAATGGAAGACATCATGAATGTGATACCCTGGAGGAAGTTGGATACAGTATGCAATCTTTCTAACTCTTTCTGTTACAAGAAAAGGCCCCATGAATCAAGGGCCAAGTTTACAAGAAGGCCATCTGATAGGAAGATTCTTTGTATTTAGATATACAAGGTTGTTGACCTGGATGCCCTTTCCCTCCTGACAATGACAGTTAGCCTTGACCTTATAAACCTCAATAGCCTTAGAGAGATTCTCTTTTAAGGAATTCTGGATGAGTTTTAGCTGGACAAGAAACTTCTCAGCTAACAGGAAACAGACAGAGGAGGTGACAGAAGGGAAAAAGGCAGGAGTATAGCCTGAATTTGCCATAAACAGAGTCATCTTGGTAGAGGAATGGGAAGTAGCATTTTAGGAATACTGGGCCAAAGGTAGGTGAAAAGCCCAATTGTCTTGTTGTTTGTTAGAAAAGCAGCAAAGGAAACATTCTAGTGTCTGATTTGTACGTTTGGTTTGCCCATCAGACTGAGGATGATAAGAGGTGCTAAGAAAAATGTGAACACCTAGCTGAGTCATAAACTCCTTTCAGAACAGGGAAAGGAATTGTGGTCCACAGTCAGAGACAATATCTCTTGGAGTACCATGGTAGATGAAGACGTTCTTAACAAAGAGGAAAGCAGTCTGCTTTGCAGTAATGTTAGAATTGCAGGGAGCAAAAATAGCCTGCTCTGAGAATCTGTCTACAATGACCAGTATGGCGTCAAAACCTTTGGACTGAAGAAGCTGGACAATATAATCCAAAGAGACGGACTGCCAAGGACCTTCAGGGACAGGAAGGGGACATAAAAGACCCACAGGTTTCTGGGTGGAGTGTTTGCTTCTCTGGAAAAATAGGCAACTACTAACGTATGACTTGACAAAGGTGGACATCTTTGGCCACCAGAAGTGGTTGCGGAGTTTAGAAAGGGTTTTCTTATATCCAGTGTGGCCTGCAGCAAGGAAGTCATGGAACGTGATGGCTAGAAGCTGTTGAAGGTCCAGAGAAGGGACTACCAAAAGGTTGTTGAAGTATAACACACCATCTAGCAGGGAAAAGGAAGGATTTGTGACTGTCTTATTGTTTATAAGAGTGTCAATGATCTGAGACAAGGCTTTATTGGAAAGCTGGGATTCATGGATTTGCTTCAGTATATTGGGGGTTGTAGTACTGATAACATTAAGTTTCATAAAGCTCTCAGGTGAAAGGACCATATTGGTTTTAAGGAGTTCATAGTTTTTGTCAACATTGGCTAATGAAGGATGACAACTAAGCGTGTCAGGTAGGGTATTAAGTACATCTTTTTTGTACACAATCTTGAAGCAGAAATTTGACAGCTCCAGTACCCATCTAGTGTGTCTTTGGGAGATGCGGCATGACTCAGTGAAGTAAAGCAAGTTCTTATGGTCCGTGTAAATAAGGAAAGGCTTGTCAAGTCCCTCAAGGTAGCAACACAATGCTTGAGTGTTTTGATGATGAAAAGAAGTTCCTTGTTGTGTACAGGGTAGTTTTGTTCAGCTGGAAGGTGTTTTTGAGAGAAGTATGCAACAGGGTGTTGCTGTTACAGTAGAAAACCAAATGAAAGGAATAACACCCCCCGTAAGACCAGAAACCAACAAAAAACTGCTGCCAAATCCTTAAGAGAAATTGACAACTTAAATGCCGTAATTGACAAAAAATGGGTCAAAGCTGGGGTTGCTCAAATAGCCCTGGAAAATCTGGATCTACCATATTTTTATCCAAATAACTATGATAAGAAAATCACCCGTTATACATTATTTGGTGATGGAAGCGCTTGACCCGCTGATTGCCCAATTTTTTTCAAATTATGACGTCATTGACGTAAATTCCAATGCAGGGCCTACAACTGCTGAAAATGTTCTCGCCAGCCAATCAGAAGCCAAGGAATCCCCTCCTGCCCCATCCTGAACTCCCTTAAGACTTCCCCATTTCCCCTCTAGAAACTTGTTTCTAGATATCTTACTCACCTTGGAATAAAACAGAAAATCACTCTTATGTTTGCGTATTTGGGCCTGTTGGCCCCTGTCTTTGACGATATGGCCAGGACAATGGTTCAGATGGCTTTGAACTCCTTTGCTGTCACTTGGCCCGCCTTTTACATCACTTTGCCAACTTGCCATTATTCTAATTTTCTGCTGAAAATGATCTTCTTTACTTTGATCTTGATCTCCATCTTACGTTTCACAGGTCGCGGTTCCCAAATGATCAAACCCTCCTCTCAATTTGGCTTACTGTTACTCAAACAATTAACTCTGTGTTTACTATATCCACATAATTTTTCTTTGAATAGTGCAGCTTGTCATCTAGTTCTAACAGTTGCATCCCATCTCCCCCAAGCTGAAGGAGAACACCACCAACAGCATAGTTGCTGGCATCAGTCTTAATTGAGAAGGGTTTGAAAGAATCAGGCATCAGGAGGACAGGTGTGGAGACAAAGACAGCCTTTGTAGCCTCAAATGCGAGCTAGGCCTCAGGTGTTCAGACAAAAAAAACAGAAGGAGAAGTGAGGGTAGTGAGTGGCAAAACTAGGGAAGAAATTTTTTTTCCACAAACTTACAGCAATAGTTTGACAATCCAAGGAAATCAAAAAGTTGTGAGCAAGTTTTGGGAATAGGCCAGCTTTGGATAGCATCCACCTTGCTAGAGGAGACGGCAAAACTGTTTTGAGTGACAACATATCCAAGGAAATTAACCTCAGTGCAGAAGAATGAGCACTTAGAAGATTTTGCAAACAGGTTGTAGTATTGAAGTCTCTGAAGTACCCGGCAGACGTAGGCAACATGGTTGCCAATCAAAGAGGAGTATATGAGGATATTTTCAAGATAGATGACAACAAACTCATTAAGGAAGGGCAGAAGTGCCTCATTAATTAAGGCCTGGAAGGTTGACAGAGCGTTACATAATCCAAAGGGCATTACATTGTATTTGTATAACCCAAATGGGGTACAGAACACAGTCTCCCATTTGTGGCCAGGAGAGACTCTGATCTGGTTAAAAGCACTTCAGAGATCAATCTTGGTGTATACAGAACTACCAGCAAGGCAATTGATCAAAGCCTCAGCAGAAGTAATAGGGCATCTATCCTTGATTGTGATCTCATTGAGAGCTCTATATTCTACACAAGGGCGCTTAGAGCCATCAGATTTACTGACAAAAAAGATGGGGGAAGAACATGGTGACATAGATTGAGAGATGAAACCCTTGGAGAGTTCCTCATTGATGTAGTTCTTTAGTAGAGTGTTGTCTGAGTCAGAGAGAGAAGTAAGCCTTCTCCAGGGGGAAGTGGTGCCTGGCTTAAGGTTTATCTGAATATCTTAAGGTCTATGAGGAGATAGAAGGTTACATTCCTCCTCACTAAAACAATCCTTGAAGTCAGAGTAACAATAAGGTAATTCATCTTTGTCCTTTGTGGAAAGAGTATACAGGATTGTACTAGAGATGGCAGTCAGGTTTGGTTTGGAGGGAGTCGAGCCAGGAGTACCAGGTACAAAGGATAAAAATTTGACAACGTCATTGCATGTAAATGATATCTTGTTGTTTGGGTGATCAAAGTTAAGCAAAGACTCTCTCAACCACGGGAATCCAAGGATTAACAGGAAGGATAAGTTGGGGGAAAAGTTACATGTGACACAGAATGAAGAGCCCTCCAAGTCAATAGTGACAGATTGGATGATAGATGTGGTGCCAATGAGAGTGCTGTTTCCCACCTTAACATCAAGAGATCTGAAAGCGGGGAGTCCAAGTAGTTTAGCAAGTTTCTCCTCAATGAAGTTGGCATTGGTGCCAGTGTCAAGAAGAGCAAGCACCTTGATCTTTCCCAAAGGTCCATGAATGATCACTAAGACAGTAGGTGACTTGGAAGTGTTGTTAAGGGAAAGCAAAGTGAGAGTGGAGGTCTTGTTGACAAAGGGGGGACGTTTGGAGAGAGGGCAGGCTGGTAGAAGATGGTCGTTTGATCCACAGTAAGAGCAGAGGTTGTTATTCCTTCTTCTAAGGACTTCCTCAGCAGTAAGGCAAAACCCTTCCCCAGACTTTGGCTTGGTGCCAAGTGGAGGGGTTGAAGAAAGCGGGACCTTGTCTGGAACAAACAACTGGGCTGCAGGGGATAGGTTAGAAGAAGGTTGTGTTTTTGAGAAAAGGTATTTCTGGTTCCACTTAACCACTTCTCTGATAAGAGGTTCTAGTTTGTTGAGGAGGTTGTGATGGACCAAAAAATCTTGGAGCAATCTTTTGAGGCCTATCTTGTAGAAGCTGCAAGCCTCAGAGTCAGAGGCTTGTAGTCTTGACTGGAGGGAGCAAAACTTCCAGTTGTATTTGCCAAGTGAAAGCAAACCTTGTGTGAGACCTGCAAACCAAGAAGCGGAGGGAGTGGACAACTCCTTGTCCTTCCCAGAGAAGGATAGGAGTGAACTGACAAAGAGATCATAGTTCTGGAGGATACCTGGGTTGCGTATCAAGTGAGAGCTAAACCAATCTCTGTAGTGACCGGTGAGCTTTTCTGAAAGATAGAGGACCTTCTGGGAGTTGGTGGAGAACTCAGACCTGTAAGAAATAAAGTGGGCCTGTACATAAGCTAAAGTGTTAAAAATACTAGAGGGTGGTGAACTATGAGCTAAGGTATTGAGAACTACTGTTTGGTTGGTGTAGGTAGTAGGGATATGCTCCTCCTTATTACAAAAAACTTTATTGTATAACCAACCAAGTAAAAAAACTACTAGAGATAACAAAGTTACAATAATAGAGAGAAACAAGGCTAAAAAGATGATAGAAGAGATGGAAAAAGTATTGCCTGGGTCAATCTCATGGGAAGCCAAAATAATGTGTTGTAACTGTGCTGTTTTAGCAGAGTTACAAGGGGAAAATATTTAGAGGATAGATAATAATCTTTTTGTGAGATAGTGATTATATAGCTATTGTGAATCAATGGATAGCAGGAACATGATTGGTGATCACACAGCTGGATGGGAAAGGGGGTGGCTTGATCCTGCCAATGAGTCAAGCGCTAAATTGAGGTATCCACCGTGAGGGATCATCATTTGTTCATGTTGATTGATTTGGTAATCCAAGTTGACTTCCTGGTCTGGCTTTGAGTGACTGGGTAATTGGATTGCAGGTCACAAACCCGCTTGGTTGGAACCTTGCTGGCAGGTCAAGCCTGTGGTTTCAACAAATGTAAGGTCTTGCCCATAATGGTGCAAGGTTATAGACTAGAGCATGCAAGGCATTAGGATTCAAATTTAAAAGATATAAGAACATAGGAACTGTCTGTAATATAATATTACAGAAACCAGCTAAAAACCTATATTGTGTCACAAATGGAGTAATAGAGTGTAAGAACCCTAAGAAAAGAAGATAAAATAAAGTGTTTAATAGTGAAAAATTTGTAACTAAGGGAATATCAATATTAGGATATTCTCCATTGGCA
Source organism: Entomophthora muscae (assembly GCA_014839935.2). Taxonomy (NCBI): domain Eukaryota; kingdom Fungi; phylum Entomophthoromycota; class Entomophthoromycetes; order Entomophthorales; family Entomophthoraceae; genus Entomophthora; species Entomophthora muscae. The sequence goes on along the minus strand of QTSX02006145.1, from coordinate 3,425 downwards.
AATTGATACATATAACTATTGAAGGATTCCTTAAAGGAAAAAGATAGATACAACAAGCCTAAGGCTTGTTGTGTTACAAGTTTTATTGGATTTAAGGAAAGAAAAAGCTAAACTAAAAAAATGAATGAAAAAAAACAAAATTCTTAAAATTACAAATCTGAAGTTAAAAATTGTAAAAGATTGAAGGGAAAAAATCACTTAGAATTTTGGCTTAAAGCCTACTCTTCAAAAGCTCTTTATTTATAGAAGAAAAAGCCTTTTCTGTTAGAGTGTGATAACCAGGAGGAAGCAGCCAAGAAGAGGAGCAACTGGAGAAGTTGGAGAACCAGGTACAGAAAAGGGGAAAACAGAAGACCAGTTCAAAGTTTGATAATCAGAATAAGCTGGGGAAAGTGGCAACAATGTGAACAGGAGTTTTGAAAGGTGGGCAAAAAGTAAAATTTCTTTAACTTAAAGTAGAGAATATAAGCTAATTAAATATCTGAGAAAACAAAAGACAACAACAACAACGTAAATTTAAGTGCAAATCAACAAAAAAAACAAGGTAATTAACTTAAAATACTTATATATTAACTCTCAATTCAAAACTTCAATATTAGAAAAATACTGAATTGTAAATCAATCAAAAACACATAAAAATAATAAATTTAAAGATCCTGCCCTTTGGGGCAGGGCATGACACAAAACCTATTATTAACCCTGCCAATGACCACCAGCAACTGCCAGCCTTCCATTCAGAATGGGTAGTACAATTGAACTACTCAGGTGACATAGTGAACAGTGGTGGCGGAACAAAGCATTGTCACATCTATTTACCAGAGCAGGCACAACCTGGATCTGCCGCCCTCAAGACTCTAAGCCAAGATCCATGCCCTGCCAGTGCCTTGTCTGAAAACCTGAACCCTGCAAAAATTGAAGAAGCAAAATCCCATGGTATAAAAACTCCAGCGGTATGGTGATAACCACATTGTCATTTTCAATAATAAAGTTTTATGAACCTTTGGTTCAAACAAATCTTACCTTACCTAGTCTTAGTGATCTTCTATCTTAACTCTGTTCAAGTAGACCATAAGGCAACCACTCCCTCTGGAGACCAACCTACCAATCCTACCCAGGCACTATACCGTCCCCCAGGAGCCCCCTTTGGACCTGTGCATTTTAACAAATACCTGCCCAACCCAGTCTACGCGGAGTACAACTTGGAGAACATCCTCATTGCTGACCTCTTGGCCAGGAAAAGAGAAACTGAATACATAGGATGTGAAGAAAAGTGGTACAAAAGGCTGCCAAGGTTGTTCAAAGACAAGTACAATTATTTGCCTGCCTACTTTGTTCCCATGACTCCGCCCTTAACCCCACAACCCAACCGCCCAATTGAGACCCTCATTGCTGCAGAGACTAAATCCACCCAACTTTTTGGAGTACTCTATATCACTTTGAAAGGAGTGGTAGATTCCATGGTCCCTACCTCTGGACCCTGGTCCTTACTTGGGCGAGTCATGTCTTACATTATTAAGTTAGCACCCATTCTATGGTGGGTTTTCCTGCTGGCTTAGTCCAACCCCATCCCAAGCTGCCCAATGCCTCTACCTATGCCTGGCTTCCTGACATTAATTAATAAAACACCTTCAAATTTATGGTAGTTTTTAAATCTATGGTGCTAAGAAAAATCAACCTATTTGTAAGTAAAAGCAACTGATATTTAAATGAAAACAACTTAGATGAAAATAAAACAGAGGTGAAGCCAAATATATTGTTAATCAATATAAATTTTTTTTTTAATTTTTTTTGCATCTGAGTTGATTTCAATTTACATCTGAGTTTTTTTGCTTACAAATGAGTTGATTTTGCCTAGTGTCATAGCTTTGAAAACTACTATGTATTTTTTAATTTTTAATGATAAAAATATTTTTTATTGTCATTCATAGTTGTAAAATAGGCTCTCAAGAACTACTGCACTAGATTTAGTTGTATATGTATTAATTAGTTAACCCACTTGTATTATCCTTGATCTATTCTAGATTAATATATCAATCTGTACACATAAATTAAGCCTTGTTTATTGATATATTTTATATTTGTTTTATTGAAAAAAGAAGTCAAGTTTCCCTGTTTGATAGTATTTACTCACCTCATAATTGATATGTCATTTAACAAATTAAAGGCTTAGATTTAGGCTTAAATTAATAGGTATTAACTATGTGTGACACTTGACACCTATCAAATTGATGCCTTATCTGGCTTACTAGTGAAGAAAGCTCCTGTAAAGTTGCTCTCCCCTTAGCACTAAATAAAGCACTTTTTTCTTGTTGTACTAAAAAAATCTCACAAAAACTGGCTAAACTGCTTAATTTCTTAGTGTATTTGACACATACAATAGATGAGAGATTTTTATTTTCATATTTGACTGGTCTTTCTGCTTTCATTGCCACTTCATGAGATCAAACCCTGGTTAATTTGAACTATCTACTGGCCTTGTGTTGACCACTTTTAAAAATCATAAGAGATGGCCAATCAAAAGCTGCTACATTGGTGCCAACTATTTTAAATCCATCTGGTAATAATAGTATTCTGAAGTATTTTATAAGCACTGGCTAATCAGAAGTCAAGCTGGAAGTTATTGAGAAACTTATCAAGTTTCAAGTTTCAGGGCTGCAAAAATTTTCTTGCACCCAATTAAATTATGCCTCCTCAACATGTGACCTCTCAAATTCCACATATGTTCTTTAAATTTAACAAAAAAGACTCTTGAGTTGTTGTTTGTCCATTTTTCAAATCAATAAAGTTTTGACTTCAAGGTCCCACTCTTGAAGTTACTCTTTCTTAAAAAACTTATTTGGAATTTTCTCATTTTAAAAATTCCCAGTTTTTGTCCTCTTTGATTGTTTTCCCAGTTCTTTGTGGAGCTTCTGTAGTTTGGTTAGTGTTTTAAAATTTTTCTTACCTATTACAAACTCTAAATTAAAGTTTAAACTTGAAATTTAAGTCATCTGTTATTTTAAAAGCCTATTATAAAGCTTACTTTTTTGGTCTTCGACTGGGTTTTAATTCAACCTCACTTTATATTAACATAAAAAGCTCTCACTTCAACCTGATTCCAGTAACATTTCCTGTTTTAAAAGCACTTTTGAATTTTTTTTTCAAAAGACACACCAGCCGCTAGCTATTTCTCCTGTCAATTATTGCTTTATCAGGCCCTTTTTTGAGTCAATTTTCTGGTGATTCAGAAAATGTTGGTCCCTTTGGTAAAATCCTTGGTTTTCACCAAACTCCCAGCCTTTATACTCTTATAAATAACCACCTCTGTCCTCTGGAATGACCTGTTGTCCTCAGCTCACTTTGTGGCATCCAACTCTCATTTAGTGGTGGAGGGGTTGAGATATTTTCTCTTTCATTTTCAAGGCATCTTGTTGCAAGAAAACATT
>QTSX02006144.1:0-18056 GCA_014839935.2 Entomophthora muscae | reverse complement strand
TTTGATCCACAATGAACTACTATGGTCCCCAGGTCTGTGGTTCCTTCCAGGTTAGTCATGCTATCCAGTTCAATACAGTTACACCATTTCTGATCCATGTACTCACCATTTGGCTGGTTAATTTCTGGGGCATTGTGCAACCTTTCTGGTAAGTTAACAAATATGTGGCATGTTTAGTCTACAGCTCTGGGTTTGGATAGAGTGCATTGATCGGTCCATTGATGATAGGAGTTGATTGTTGCTAGGAATATGCTTTATCCACTGGTGTGTTCTGAGGCAGGGCACAGACATGTAATGGGGAATACTAACCTTAGATTGGATTTGTACTAAGCCTTGGTTAGTCAGCAGGGAAGGTGGAGCAACTACCTTGTGGCCTGGAACAATAAATCTCTACTAGTTGTGGCTAGAGAGAGGCGCCAAAGTACTTGAAAACACAAAGGTAGAAATGTGAGTAGAAGTTAATTTTTATTGGAAGTAAAGAGTTGGAATATGTATTGGTTGGTGTTACCACAAAACAATACAAGGACGGTAGGATCACTCACCACACACATGAGTGGGGCAAGTGAGCTGTGCAGAATGAGGAAGATAAACAGATGAACTTCCATCTTTGGAAATAGATCCATTTCCAGGAGCAAAGGTAAAGGCAAGGGATTCATCCGCAAAGGAACTCAACGAAGACAAAATCAAAAGAGCGTGGATATTGGTATTCATGACATCCATCCGGTATTGATTATTAACTAACTCCAGTTGGTTATAATCATAGGAACTGGGGTATATGGGTTTGATCGGGGAGATTTTGGATCGAGGGTTGGGGTTTATTAGTGGGGGTTGATTTTGGCAGGGTAAGTCAGTCCTTTATTTGTAGGGTAGCTGCAGGGGGTTTAATGAAAGCTCCAGCATATACCGATAAAAAAGCGTTTTGTTCAGCTCAAAGGAAACCTACTGATCCTGGGGGTTATGTTTGGTGTATAACTTTATTAGGGGACGTGGCTGTTTAGGTATAATCTGGGGTAGGCATATCGATGAAGATATTTTTAGCGTGCATGGGGGTAGAAGATTGATTTCATGGGCTGGTGGAAGGGGAGGGTAGCTCCAACTCGGGAGGATTCTTTTCAGCTTTCTGGAAGGGCCTGGCTTCCCCTCCGCTTGAACCCCGGAGTTAAGTATTCTTCAGTAATCCGGTTGGTTTTCGAACTGAGGTGGGTTGTTGGAAGTGGACATTGTCCCCATAGGAAATAATTGGATGGCTTCAGTTTAGGTCAACAGGAATTCGGTAACCTTAGCGGCGGAGGCGGGGTTGGTGAGGGCAGGTTTGTACATGTTGGATTTGTTTTGATCCATGTTAGATACATGGTTGATTAAATCACTATATGATATTTATGGTTGGGATGGATATTAAGGAGTAGAGGGGCTGTTTTATTGGTTTTTAAAAGCCTGTGGTTGTATATTTAATCAGACTAAAATCGGATTTTAAAAGGGTGATATTTAGAAACATCTCTGCAACTGGATTGCTATAAAGGGTCAGTTTATTTCAGGCTGGGGCGTGTTTGTTTGCAATGCGGGTGACGTCATCGATTTCGATGCGGAAAACTGGAGTAGGTTTACATCGGCACAGGTGTTTTTGTTGATTAGTTGGATCCTTCTTTAATCCCAAACACCCCAAGTTTAGGATTAGTGTTTTTGTGCCTACCTGAGTAAGGGTTTGGTAATGAGTAGAATGGAGTTGCATGTTCCATCTGGTGAGTATCCTATTAAGTTGACGTAAGGATGTTAACTTTAGGGGAGATGTTGTGAGAAGATCCAATGTTTGTATGGAATTAACAACTCCGTAAGGTTAAGTTATCAGCATTGACGGAGGAGCGGAAATCTTTTGGTGGTATAAGTAGGGGAGGGGTGTGGGAGGAGCGGCATGAAGTTTCACGTTGCTTTTCTTGTTGGGACTGCGTTGGGGCAGCTGCCGGAGGAGGAGGAATTCCGGCCAAACTTGAAGACGCGGGCGGATTTTGTGGAATGGAGGGAGAAGGTGGATCTGGCGGTGCGCGAGTTGGAGCAGGCCAACCGCACCAGCCGCTCCTTTATGGGGCAGGAGAGCTTGCGCATGGTGGTTTCGGGCATGTTTGCCAGTGCCAAGGGGGCCTTGGGTTGCGATGCGTGCAAGGTTGGCGTTGCGGCGTCCTCCCGCATCACTCAGATCCCCGGGGCCAAGCCGGCAATGTTGGCTACGTTTAAGAAGGCCTGCAGCGTAGTCAAGCAGCCGCGCAGCGTGTGCCAGGGTATCATCGGCTCCACCGGCCCAGTCGTCTACGACATCCTCGCCAACCTCGAAACCGAGCAGGATGACATCTACTCCATGGCCTGCTTTGCGTTTGGAAACACCTGCCCCATGCCGGAGCTTGACATCAAGCCGATGCGCTTGCCGCCCAACAGTAACCAAATGGACCAAGCTGTTCCCTCTGGCCAGACAAAGTATGTCCTTCACATCACCGACCTGCACTACGACCGCGACTACGAGGAGGGCGCCGAGGCCGACTGCAAGAAGCCCATCTGCTGCCAACGCGATAGCAACAGCGACGAGGAGGACCCCTCCCATGTCAACAAGCCAGCCCACCTGTGGGGCGACTACAAGTGCGATATCAACAAGCGCCTTCTCGACTCCCTCCTGGGTGCTGCCCGCAAGGAGCACGACAACTTGCACCTGGACATGGTTCTCTTTACGGGAGATGTCCCTGCCCACGACATGTGGAAGGAGGCAGAGAAGCGTGCCATGGCGACAGAATCTGAAGCATTCGGCCTCATCTCCAAGCACTTCTCCAGCGGGTTCAAGATCTACCCCGCCATTGGCAACCACGAGGCAGTCCCCGTCAACCAGTTCCCCGTGATGGACGAGTTCGGTGCCGACTCGTACTTCCTGTACAAGTTCATGGCCAAGGAGTGGGCAAGATGGCTGCCCTCCCAAGCCACCTCCTCGGTGCGCCGAGCCGGCTACTATTCCATAAACCACAGCAAGAACTTAAAGATCATCACCCTCAACAACAACATGTGCTACACCCTCAACTTCTATCTCCTGATCAACCCCCACGACAGCGATCCCAACGGCATGCTCCACTGGCTCGTCTCCGAGCTCCAGGATGCCGAGACCCGCGGCATGCGCGCCTATATCGTATCCCACGTCCCTCCCGGCGGCACCGATTGCTACAAGCACTGGTCAGACCAGTTCTACCGTATCATCCAGCGCTACCACCAAGTGATCGCTGGCCAGTTCTACGGCCACACCCACTTTGACGAGTTCCAGCTGTTCTACAGCGACTCGGTCAAAACCAAGGACACCGCCATCAGCATGGCGTACCTGGCCCCCTCCATCACCACGTTTGGTGGCCTGAACCCCGGCTTCCGCATCTACAAGGTGGATGGCAACTCGTACGACGTGATGGACTTTACCCAGTACTACACCAACCTCGATCTGAAGGATACCTGGGGCAGCAGAGGGCCCAGCTGGGAGCCCCTGTACAGCGCGCGCGAGACCTATGGCGAGGGGATAGTCGAGCAGGGGGAGCCCCTGGATGGCAAGTTCTGGCACCAGGTCACAGAGAAGTTTGCCCAGAGCCCAGCCGAGTTCGACACCTTCTACAAGCTCCGCACCAAGCACGGCCTGCCCCAGCCAAAGTGCGACGACGAGTGCCGGAAGACCTTCGTCTGCACTCTGCGCGCCGGCCGATCCCGAGACTCGTGTGCCGAGATTGATCCATTTAGCTAAACACCCTGCCAACTGGAATCTATCTATCCAATAAATGTTCCAACAAGTTCTTTGATACCCTTTATTTAGACTATGTATTTATAACACCCAGCATCAACCCCAAATCTCCTCCTAAATGCTATCCCGCATCACCAGAATTGACAAGGTCACAGTCCTTAATTCAAATTTACATTTAGAATTTTTTATTCCCACTTATAAAACTGTGACCTTCCCAACCCCAAGCAACCCTTTCAAGTACCCTTCCATGACCAAACATCACCCTCAACAACACCGATCTAAACCTCCATACCATCACAGCTGAGAGTTACTACCACCATTAAAAAATATCCCTTTGCTTCCAATATAGAACCCCATCCCGGAATTCATACCCCCCCAATCTATCCTACATTACCCATCCCCCTAACCGTAGCCCCCTAGCTACTGAGATGAACAAAGATCCATCTAGAACATAACTAAATAGCTGGACTTGAACTGATATGGACCCCTGACCTTCCATCTATTACACATATTTCAAATCCAAAGTATCCTGGTTTCTGATCAGTTACAACTAGTGTGATGATCCACATGTAAACAGTTTTGCAGGCAAGGGTTGATTTGGCTTCAAATAAACATGCTATGCTAAAGATTGACAATGTGTTGTTGGTTGATTGCAGGTAGAGGCCTAGTAGGGAATGATGGCTACTAGGGAAGGTAAGGCCTAGCTAGTAGGTGAAAAAGACTACTAGAGGCAAAAGTTGTCCCCACCCAGCAGGAAATATTGGCTGCTGTGGGCTAGAAGTCCTCACCCAGCAGGGAACTGTGGCTGCTTGGGGGGAAAATGAGATAGCTCAGCAGGGAACTTTGTCTGTTTGGGGTGGGGAGTGATCCAGCCTGTTGGGTAGTGTTTGCTGCTCAGGCTGGAGGATATTTAGATCAAGGGTAACATGGGCTGCCAGGGTAAAAGTTTGTGCCAGCATAGTAGGGGACGCCTACCAGGGCTGTAAGGTTTGGACCCCTGGCGGGTAGCGCAGGCTGCCAGGGAGGGGAGGAGCTTTGAGAGCTCTACGTACCCTGATACACTTATAGGAGGTCTATGAGCAAGCATCTTACCTAACAGACTGGTAGGGTGTCCTCGTTTATGTCCCTATGAGAGCTTTGGGGAGAACCCAAAGTGAGCATTGGAGGGCATATATTTGCTCAGAGGTGTCACCAAGGCGGTTTGCTTGGGGAAGCAGCTGCAGAGCTTGGTGTGATCAGGCCTCTGGGAAGTAAAGCTGACTACTTTGCGACTGAAAGCCCAGACTTAATCCCCTGGGTGAGTAAAAACAATGGCATAGACTTTGATGATCTATGGTTGGATGGCCTAAGTGGATTGCCACTTGCCAGGGCCCAGTCAAACACCAGTTCAATGTAGACTCATGCCTGGGCCTATAGTTTCTGGTAACAGGGACTGAGATAAATAACCAAGGTGGTTCAGGATCAGCAGAGGAGACTAGTAAGAAGGACTGTATGATCACAGTGAAGACTAGTTGAGGGACTGTTAGTTCATATTGAAGTTGGGAACCCAAATGGGTCATTGTGCAGGTGAAACCACAGTGCTTCCTAGTGAGGATAAGTTGAAGGGCTCAAAGATCATGATGCAGGAGTAGCTGGTCATGATAAAGGAATAGCCAGAGGACTGATAAGCTGGTTAAAGACTGGAATGAACTGTTTAGAGACCAAGATGAGCTGTTTTGTGGACTAAGATGGACTGATTGCTGGTTAAGCTGAAGAGCTGAGAGATGTGGTTGAAGAACTGGTTGAAGGGCCAGAAGATTTTAGTGCAGGACTAGAAGATGACTCAGAAAGACTAGACAGACTGGATGCAGAGGCTGAGAAAAGCTGATTTTGGTGTCTTAAAAGAGGGAATATCAATATAAGAAGCAGTTAAATAAGGATTTTAAGCTGCCAAAGATATGATATAAAAGAATTAAATATCATATAAAGAATGAGAAAGAGAAAGAAATTATTTACAGGATTTAAACTATGAATTTATTGAGTTGTAATTGAGCCAGAAAGGAGCCAGAAAGAGGCTGGAAACAGGACAGAGAAACTTTGAAGGCAAACGGGCAAATTTTGCCAAGAACAACTAGGAGAGGCAACAGGGCGAGCAACTGGCAAGTTCAAAGCCGCAAAACGTTGAAGGAAACACGGAGAAATAAGAGAAAACATTATAAAATTGAGGGTTCTAAATTTGCTTAAGTAAAACATATGAAGAAGCGCTCAAGATTTGCTGGGGAAATGTGACAGGAATCACAGCGAAACCATTTGAAACGCGGAGAAGTTGCTTACCCGGAGCAAGACAGCTTTGGGTTTGAATCATAGTCAAGGGCAAGTCATTCAGGTAAACCATTTGGCAAAACAGTTGAATCAAGGTGTATGATTGGCTGCAAGCTAGAGTCTATTTGATCAGTATTTTGAGGGCTTTAACTTGAGAGTTAAAGCCCAAAAAATGAGGAGCAGAAGCAGAAGATTCAGGGATTTTATTGGCTGAAGTAAGTTTTAAAGTTTAATATATTGTAGAGAGAGAGAAACTGGATAGTTTAAGCTTTTTAAAACCAGAGTTCTAAGAGAGATTTTGGTCTGAAACCAGGAGCTATAAAAGGGGAGCTATCTGAGACTCTTCAGGGACTGGATGAAGTGGATTACAAAGGCCACAAGGACTACAGAAGGAGCTGAAGACCAAGCTAAAGGTGCAGAAGCCTAAGATAAAGCAGCCGGAGCTATAGATAAGGGGCCAGAGCTGGAACAGACCGCAGGTGCCCAAGACCAAGTACAAGGAGTCTGTAAGAGAGGGGGCTAGACTAACAAAGTCTGGCTCCCATCCTGGTGGGACCAACCTCCAGGACGCCATCCAGTGTAAGACTGGGATATCTGCTCAAAGGGGCCTCCCAAAGGAGACCAGCTGTGAAAGGGGAGGGAAATATGCATCCAAGGCCATGACCAAGGCCCCAGTAAGCAACCACAGAGAGTAATCCCGGGTGAGAGGGACATCTGGATCTAACCCGGGGATCTGGTGCAAGGAGGGTAGGGAGGGGGCTGGGACTGCTGTGGGGAGAGGGTCAGCCAAGTCAGAAAAAGAGGTTTCAGTAGTTCCAGATTCTGGAGGGGGCAACAATCCCTCAAGGTAAGAGGCTGACCAAGGGAACAAAACATATGATGCTAAGTTGGTGGGAACCTGGTTGAGATGTCCAAAGACATTAGAAAGCAGGCCAGGAGCAAAACCAGGAGATTGAGAAATCTGGGAAAGTTTTCTCCAAAAGACAGGGCTGGAGGACCAGAACAACAGGGAGATAGGCACCACTATCCACATAGCCACCTTATACCAAGGGGACAATATGATATCAGAGGAGTCCTTTTTCTAGAACTTCTGGGCAGACAGACCAAGTGCTCTGGGAAAGTAACAGGGTATGGGCTGGTTTAGATCTCCTTGGAACAATTCCCAACAAAAACCACAGGTGGGGGGACAGACGGACAGGAGGACCAGGGAAAAGCGGGAGGAGGGGACAGCAGCAAGAGTTGGGACAAATAACTTTATTAAATAAAGCTTCAAAATAAAAAAGATTTGCAAAGTCAGGAGTTTTATCCAATAATTGGAATTGGTAAGCAAGGAACCTGACAGCCCATGCTTCTATTATATGCAGAGGGGGGGCAATAGGGCCAGGAGTTTTTGAAAGGGGCTATTGGAAAGCAATCTAACGGGGAGCCCGTTAAAAGCCACTGGCCAATCTTCCTCTGGTTTGTGACCAAGAGAAATAGGAGCTGCGGGCCCAGATATAGGGCTCAGTCCCCCAATTGACTAGGAGCCAACTGAGGACTCAGGGTGTGCATTTCATAATGCCTTCCTCTGACATCCCAACCGGAGGGCTCCTGAAACCAATTATTTTGGGCCAAGAGACTTCCAGGCTAGAGGAATTGGTTACCTGAGATATCACTGATTGCAGGATTTGATACCCAATTTTCCCAGGCCGCAGATTTAGCCTATCTTGCTCCATGTGGCCTGCATTTTTCTGTTGGTCTGCTAGCTGTCTTAGGACAGGGCAACACCAGGACAGCAAGCAATCTAGCTGGATTAGCGTCTCCTCCACAGTTGGAGGTGACTCCAAAGGAAAGATTGGGGCTTCATCCAGAAAAGCCAACATAAAGTGTTCATCTACCGTGTGGGCCAGGTCCTCCAGGTTTTGGAGCGGTTTTGCTTGACACAGGCCACTTTCTTTGACGGTCCGGGAAATACATCCCAATTCAGGGCCAAAGGTGGGCCACAGAACTTTACAGAGTCCAAGAGATTGTTGGAGGACTCCAAGTATTGGCAAACTCATATTGTTTCCCTTACCCAAGCATTATATCAGAAGGTTTCTAAGGGGATCTTCCTTCTGACCATGAATAAAGGCCTATTATAACCCCTGCCCAAATTTCCAGTAATTAGAGTATAAGTCTAATGAGTGAACTACCCCATATCTTTTACCCTAGTAAAGGGAAAGAGGATACCTATTGTCAGAGTTGTAGGAGATTTGCCACTACTAAGTCTTCCCAGGAGGAGTGGGAGAGATTGACTAGGCATCTTGAGATGACAGATAGGGGAAGGGAGTTTATAGGGAATGGATTTACCAGGTTGTTAAAAGAATGGTACAGACCCACAGAGGGGTTGACGCCCTCTGAAGTACAGGTGCATGGTGGGGATGCCCGCCTAGTGTTTGGAAAGGTGCTGGACAAGTTTGCAGTTATGCAGGCCAAGTACAAGCTTCTGATCAACCACTCACCACTGTTGGGAAATGAAAACTCCTCTAAGCCGGTCCCTGGCTATGACCCAGGACACACTTTGGGGACTGGTGACCAGGAACCCCACAACTAGCCTTAACTACCATAATTAAAATTTAGTTTAATAAGCTCCCAATAAACAATTGTCGAGTATAAAGTATCTATCTGGATAAACAATTTTACATTATCTTGACACTTATGGGAGGTGGTAGTAACTAACCAATCAAGATCAATTCCAAATCTACTGCCACTAAAGCAATCCCATTATTACGGCACAGCTATACTTGTCACTCACATGAGACTTTGGGGGTTCTAGGAAGATTCAGGTTTACAAAAACCACCCTTCAAATATCTAACTCTTATTATATATACTAAGTCAACAAATATCTCAACTTAGTCTTTATTACCGTAAAATCTTGAGTTAAACCTAAATACCAAAGGTACCTAAATAATTACCATGTACAACTCATAGCTAAAGAGATCAACCCAATCACAACCTCATCTGAACACTAAAAACAACACTGGTGCATAATAGCTTTATCCATGTTAAAATCAATCACCTGAGAATACCTATACCTGACCAACTAAAAGGATCCACCCCAAGGTAAACCTAGCCGTTTAGATCTACCCAACCAGGATGCAGGTTGGTATCCAGCCTTACAAATTAGATGAGATCTACCCTTAGCCAGCCTAGAGGATCTAAGCAAGATTCTGTAACTTTCACCGGACTAGTTATTTTCTAACCTGTATCAACCCTAAAGGTAGCAAGGGTCAGTAAACACCAACTTTACATCCAATTCCTGAGCAGTGGGGATGGGCAGACCAAACCTGGTATGGATCTAACCTGGGAATATAAGATTGGGCTGGTTGATCTCAAATGATCTGGCTAATCATCCCTATTGTGTTCTGAGGCGCAGCACAGACACACAACGGGAAATCCTAACTGTAGGATTGGATTTGTACTAAGTCTTGGTTACTCAACAGGGAAGGTGATGTAATTACCTTGTGGCCCTGATTAATAAGTCTATACTAGGTGTGGATAGAGAGAGGCGCCAAAGTATTGAAGACACAAAGACAAAAATGTGAATAGAGCTTAAATTTTATTGGTGATAAAGAATTGGTTTATATAATGTTTGGTGATACCACAAAACAATACTGGGACAGTAGGATCACTAGCCACAAGCAGGAGTGGGGCAGGTTAGTTGCGCAAAATGAGGAAGACAAACAGATGAACTTGCAACTTCAGAAATAGATCATTTCAAGGAGAAAAAACAAATGCAAAAGATTTGTCCTCAAAATAACCCATCAAAGGCAAAATCAATAGAGCGTGAACATTGAAGTTCACAACAGCCAACCCCAAAAGAGGAGACTTGGCAGTCTGTTGCAACATCTACAATCACTCCCTCTAGGGAAAACATACCCCAAGGGTTGGCATGGTAGACAATCTGTCAGCGGTACTCCTGCCAACCACACAGTTGTAAGAAATGGGGAGGATTAAGGAAACAGACCCTTGCTCTTGATCATGAAAAGATGATTAGAGCAACAATCAGAAGGTTGCCACCAACAATTCCAAGGAGGCCAAAAGGGGAAGGGATCAACCTGAACATCCTAGAGCAACAGGTAAAACCAGATGGCCAAACTTACCAACAAAATTTAAGCCCTATTAAATTAGAGAACTAATGAAGCAAGGTCCTTTATAGCTATTGCTTTAATTTACGGGAGAGGATGGAGTTGGGGTGGGGGATGGAATGTCACAAAATAGTTGACCAATGATACAGAAGGATATGGGTGCCTTTCTTGAAGCAGGGGGGTCTGGGCAAATTTCAACAGACAAAATCAAAAGGAAGGGCTGGCTGGACTGAAATTTGGGGACCCTGTCTTGGACGCAAACACCACTGCTCCTGGCTGCTCTTGCCCATGATATTTAACCAGGGATGTCTCTTAGATGGGTTTGGTGGGGGCATCTTTACGCTAACTCTGCAAGTAATAATATCAAGGCATTTCATTGGGCTTATTCAGTATATTGTTTAGATAAAATTTGATTTAAATTGGCAGAGATCCCCAAGCATTTGATGAAGATTGAAGTGGAGGCCCAAGGGAGAGGTGTAACTTTACACTCATGTGGTACAGGATCAGAAACCTCAAATCTTAAATTGATCACTTCCTGGACAAGCCCTATGGCTGCCATGATGTAAAGGGATACTATGAGGCTTTTTATTGTTGAGGAGCTGGATGTACAAGTATTCTGGCTACTGCCATCCCACTTAACATCCAGTCATTGCCCAATTTAGTGCCTTTCCAATATACCATTTGACATACTAGAAATGGCAATAAACCAATATCACATGACTGTTCAGGTATCCAGCAACTTAAACCCATCCTGCACATGACCAACCCCTAGGTTCAATCTAACTAAAATCTCTGCCACAGCTAAAGCTATATAAGTCTAAAGTATTATCCAATAAAATATACTTCTTCTCTTCTTAATTCCATATTTGAAGCTTCCCCAAAGGCGCTCCTTATCACTGGTAGCAGCTACGGTTTTTTGACCACACCAATGAAAGAGAAAATGACTGAACAGAACCTGCCCACCTTTGCTCATGTACTCAACCAGGCCACATCCCAGGATACCTGGAAAACGTACTTCTGCGCCCACAACATTAATGAAGATATATCCAGTGGATGCACCATATTTGAAGGACTGGTCATGCCCAAAGCATGTACCAAGATAATTCAATACAGTTGCTCTCTCCAACCACAAACAAACACACAACCGCCTATCACAGGCAAAGTTACCAACACCAAGTACATTGGTATTGACAAATTCTTTGGTAAAAACAAAGAAAACATCATCAACTGGCTAGATCACTCAGCTGCTAAACTCTGCGCCAGCCGCATCCCCCAAGAAAAATGGGTCCAAGAAGCCAGCAAGTGCCTATACAAGGCCGCAGCTAACTGGTTTGCCACCTGGGTTGGCTCACAAACTGACAACCAGCTTGACAACTGGGAAGAGTTCAAAGCCAACATCACCCACAATTTCTGTGTCACTGAATCCCTCCAAGACATTGCAATACAGCTCAGCAATCTTCCTCAGAAGACCACTATCACAGCTTACGCCAATGAATTTGAGGAAATACACTGCAAGATCCAAAACCCAGCACAAGCTGACAACATACACACTAGAGCCTCATTCATCAATAGAATGAAACCCTCTGTTGCTGCCCTCATCCAGCCCAGAGGCCAACACCTCCATGCCCATGCTCATTGCAGAAGCCAAGCGCGCAGAAAAACGCGCAAACATGGAATATGCTGCACGTAACAGCAACCACTCCTCAAACAGCAATGGCAGAGACAACTCTAATGGCAACAAGCGCCAAAACACCAATCATAGCAGCAGCAACTCCAACTGTAATAATGGCAATTGTAGCCAAAGCGCAAACTGCTCACGTCCCAAGAAAGAGGACACCGCCAAAGTTAACAATGCCAAAATAGCAACCCTCTATGAATCTGACCCCACATTCTCTGACCTCAAAGGACTCAAAACAGAGGAACAGGGAAAAGAGGAGGGGGAACAGGCTTAAGTGCCCCTGTCTCCCCCTAACACAACAAGAAAAAGTACCAAGGCACAAACTTTGCTGCTTGCATTCCACGTGTCCTGCAATCCTCCATTTTTATGAACGTAAAAATTAAAGATTGCTCACAACTTCTTGTCTACCCATGCACTTATAAATCTCATACACATAAAATTCTATTTGACTCTGGTGCACAACACATCATGGTTAGCAAACCATTTGTAACCAAATACAAAATACCAGTTGTCAAATCCAACTTCAAATACGCCAGAATGGCAGACAAATCAAAAGTTCTACTTGAAGGCAAAACAACCCCCTTCAGAATTGACCTCCAAGGCATCCAAACGTCCATCAAAGGACTTGTCATGAACAACATAAACTACAGCATTGTAGCAGGCATGGACTGGTTCACCCAAGTGAACCCCAGCGTATGTTGGAAAACAAAAACCATGACCATCAAACGCAATGGAGTCAATTTCAAAATTCTCAAAGAACCTAATAATCTCATCCTAAGGGACATAGTATTTGTCCAAGTCATAAATCAAGACAACTCAGAACGTCTAACCAAAGACAGTACCCTCCACATAATGAGGTACACCAAATTCAATAACATATAAACATAAAAAAATCCAATGCCCAGAACTTGCAGCACTTCTAAACAAATACGCTCATGTATTTAAGGAAGAACTCACAGAGTTACCCCCAAGTGGGAGGTCAAGCATGGCATTAACCTATGCAAAGCCATGCCTAAACCGGCACCCCTCTACAGACTCTCCCCCATGGAGACCAAAACACTCAAGACCCACACTGAGGACAATCTAGCCAAAGGATTCATTTGTCCTGTCTGAATCCCTGTGGAGGGAAGTGGTTTTCTTTGTAAAGAAAAAAGAAGGATCTCTTTGCCTAGTTACTGACTACAGAGCACTAAACGCAAGTACAGTAAAAAAACAAATACCCCCTTCCCCTCATAGAAGACCTATTTGCAAGGCTCTCAAGAGCAAATTCTTTTTCAAAGATTGACCTCACATCTGGTTATAATCAAGTCAAAGTAAAAGAGAAAGACATACCAAAAACTGTGCGTTCTGTACACAATTTGGGTTGTTTAAATGTAAAGTAATGAACTTTGGGATGACAAACATCCCCGCAACATTTGTCACCATGATAAACCAGGCGCTAAATGGACTCTCAAACACATTATGCTACCTTGACAACATCATTATATTCTCAAAAACAAAAGAGGAACACCTCACACATGTCTGCAAGACACTCAATCAACTCGCAAAGCACAAACTTTACACCAAGCCTAGTAAGTGCCAATTTATGGAAAGGGAACTCTTGTTCTTGGGCCACATTGTCTCTGATGGTGGCATCAAAGCAGACCCAGATAAAATAAAAGCCATAAATAACATGCAACTCCCCACCTCTGTGAAACAAGTAAGATGCTTTCTCAGAATGGTAGCTTACCTAAGGAAATATATCAAAGACTGCGGAAAACTCACCACACCAATCAATGACCTAACCAAAGGTAATGCCAAAAAGAAATTCATCTGGACACCAGAATGCAACAAGAATTTCCAACTATTGAAACAAGCTTTGATTGAAGCACCAATCTTGCAATACCCTAATAACAACAGGTGCTACAAGCTTGAGTCAGATGCTAGTGACACCGCCATTGGCGCAGTCCTACGCATCTGCCAGCCAGGGCAGCAAGACTTCCTGCCAGTATGTTAAAAAAGCAGAAAACTAACAAACACTGAGCAAAGGTACCCAATACACAACAAAGAATGTGCTAGCAATATACACGCATGCAAGAAATGGAGATGTTATCTAGAAGGACATTTAAAAGTCCAAGTGCTAAATGACCATAAATCCTTAATCTATTTCAAAACTCAGAACACACTCGCACGGCGCCAAGCCAAATGGATGTCCTTGCTTGAACAGCTTAACCTGGACATCCAATACAAAAAGGGGGCAGAGCTGGTCACAGCTGATGCTCTCTCTAGGCTATTTCAGCCAAGAGAGGATCATCCTGACCACCTGGACCCTGACTGGCCCAACCTATACAACACTGAGTACAAGACAAAAGGAAAGGATCCCTCCACACATCAACTAACCCATGATACACTAGTAAGGAATGAAAAACATTTCCATGTATCAAATGGCACAGTATACCAAATTATCAATGACAAACATGTTCCCGTACATCCCACTTGCACAAAGAGTTGACACTATACTAAGACATCACTGTCTACTAGGACATACAAAGGCTAACAATCTATACCTCACATTAAAAGAGATAGTATGGTGGCCCAATCTGAAACAAGACATAATTGATGTTCTGAAAAAGTGCACAGTGTGTTAGAAATATGCCAGCACTAAGGCTCCTCAGCCAAAAGTTAACCAAGTACCTGACCCTGAACCATTTAAGGTTTGGGGGCTGGACGTAGTGGGACCCTTCCCAGAAACCAAGACAAAACAATGTTTCCTAATTGTAGCCATTGACTTTGCCACACGCTGGCCTATCTTCTGGGCAATAAAGGATCACAAAGCAGAAACAATAAACTGATTCACTTAACAAAGCAATCATAGCTGACTACGGTACTCCAGACTACATCATAACTGATGGAGCAAAAGAGTTAGCAGGTCACGTGGTAAACAACAACCTAAAAGCAAAGAACATCAAACATTCCACAACCTTGCCCTACAGGCCACAGGCCAATGGCAGAGTTGAGCGCCTGAACAGCAGCCTTATCAGAGCCCTCAAGAAAATAATTGATGGCAAAGCCAAAGACACATGGCCACTCTACGTGAAACATGCATTATTAGTATCCTGGGTCTGCACCAATCAAGGGACAGGCTACTCACCGTTCAAACTAACATATGGGTACAAACAAGAGATAGTTACCTGCAAAAACCAACCATATGTAAAGATCCCCCTGGGAAACCCTCCCACAGTGGAACAAGCACCAGCGCTACAACAAATACGCCTCAAAGCTAAAATAGCAGAAACAAAAAGGCTCAAAACACAAAAAGTAACCTCTACAGAGGAACCACTCCCCATCAACTCCCCTGTCTGGGTCCTGGCTGGAAACAGTAAGAAGCTAGACTCAGTACACAGAGGAACCAGGAAGAATCATCAAATATTAACCAGACAGGAATACCTACCTGGTTAAGTTCCAGGGCGCCAAAGAGCCCATCACCAAGAAGTATCACAGATCCTGCCTCCTGCCTTAGTAAGGTAGAACACTCAACCAGACTGGTACCAACTAGCAAACAACTCTGGGAACATCAGGTGGCAGCTATCAAGACAAAGCCCCCTCCTGATGTACCAGAGTAACCCCTTAAGGGAGGGGTGTGTTGAGGAGCTGGATGTACAAGTATTCTGGCTACTGCCATCCCACTTAACATCCAGTCATTGCCCAAT
Organism: Entomophthora muscae; assembly: GCA_014839935.2. Lineage (NCBI taxonomy): Eukaryota > Fungi > Entomophthoromycota > Entomophthoromycetes > Entomophthorales > Entomophthoraceae > Entomophthora > Entomophthora muscae. Next base: position 2,530 of record QTSX02006144.1, on the reverse strand, counting down.
TTGGTGCCTTTCCAATATACCATTTGACATACCAGAAATGGCAACAAACCAATATTACATGACTGTCCAGGTATCCAGCAACTCAAACCCATCCTGCACATGATCAACCCCTAGGTTGGATCTAACTAAAATCTCCGCCACAGCTAAAGCTATATAAGTCTAAAGTATTATCCAATAAAATATACTTCTTCTCTTCTTAATTCCATATTCAAAGCTTCCCCAAAGGCGCTCCTTATCACTATGATAATATATAGCACTCTATCTTCTATATAAAATAAACTATTATTCTCTATTTAATCCCCCTTTATCTTGCTTTATATACTTTCCAGAAGTATATACTTGATAGAGATAGCACAAGGAGTGTACTCACACCTACATAACCTAAAAGGAAAAAAAATCCCTCAATAGAAAAGGACCCAGCAGATGGTACTCCCCTCTGTCTGGAGAAGATAAAACTGGGGACAAGCCATCCTCAAAGGGGCGGCTATATTTAATTGTCCTCTTGTACCTGGCAACCGTTTGGATATTCTCAGCACCCATGAAGCCATATAACCTTCCTGGACACCTGCTGGTTTTGAGGTACCCCGCATAGTGTACCAACCCCACCAGCTGGTAGAAACTGGGAAACTCCCAGGACTTTTTTTTGGGAGCGCCAACCTCTGGATCTGAAGAACATGGAATAGTTTTTATTAAGTTCAGATACCTAAAGTCTTTGAACTAGCTAGTCCCCCCAAGTACCAGTGATGGCTTGTAGATCTGTAAGTGAGCAGTTCAAAAAGAACCTCACCCTGAGCAGAGATTGGGAGGAACTTGAAAGAGCTGTCCTAGACAAAGGGTTCTATAAAATATCCTGGGATCAAGACAGTGCTGGGGCTTGGAACCTTAAAGGGGGCCAGGACAGTTGATAGATATACAGCACATACCAGGATACCAGAGATCAAGCTACCAGAAGCTCAGGCTTCAACACCCCTAACCTTTCTTGATCCCTACACTGGACAATCAGCTCACATCAGCTTCTTATTGGTTAAAAATAGATGAAATGACCCTCATGGAACCTTATTGGAAGGAAAGCGTGCTGCTGGGAAATCAGATGACCTGCATGCAACCAGCAATCTCAAGGAGAGCCTGGCAACCAGAAATTACACTGGCCCCAACACGCTGATTGCTTGTACTACCAGCACTGATTCCTGCAGATGAGCATGTAGTACCCAGATAAACTATATGAACTCTAAGACCTTATCTGGAGAGGGAAAAGAGAAGGGAAGTGCTTAAATGAGCTGTCCTCTCCTTAGTTATAAGAGCTGTAAAGGGCCCAAGAAGTGGATCCACTTACCCAGGTCCAAGCACCTTCCAGCTATCTGATACTGCTTGCTGCTCTGGCAAGAAATTAACTGCTTGCTTATCCTTTCTGCTTCCAATGGTATTGGGGTGCAGGGCTGTTTATTACTGGAGCAGATCAGCCCCTAGTTGAAAAAGAATTGGCTGATCTTATGAAGCTAACTGCCTCCAAAATAAGCTTGAAGCAGGTTATTTTTGTCAGTTGGTTCCCTTGATACTGGGCACTGTTTGTCCTGGTTGGAAAGCCCAGAGGTTGAGAAAGCTGGCACAGGGATTGATGGGCTCAACCGGCTTGAGTCAGACTGCAGATAAGAAATATGGTGTTTCAGCTCCTGTGCAGACCCAAGACCTAAGTATCTGAGCAATTTTGGTCCTGATAAGCTGGCATGATATTAAAGCCACTCAGCGCTCCCTTGTTGATAATGAGGGTTATCATAAGTTGAGCACTCAAGGGTTCTTTTGCATAGGTCCAGCTATAAGTGAAAAAGGATGAATAATGATACAGCTAAGGGGTCAAAGGTTCAGGTGAAACTGCTGAGTTGACTGCTTTAATATGTATATATCTCTTATTGCTCAACTATTAAGGGTTGAGTCCTATAAACTTACCAAGCCTAAAAAAATTTTCCCTGATAAAAAACTCATTTATATTTCAATCCTAAATCTGGCTGGGCAATGCATCTGGTTATGGGCCTCCTTTGGTATTTCCCTTACCAATTGATTTTAAGTTGAACTGTTATGGGGAAATGGGGCCATGTTCCTATTCTTCTTCCTTTGGGCCAAGAAAATATATCTCTGATCCCTCCCAATGTAGGAGCCTTCACTGTTGAGAGGGAAGAAGAAATTACTTACAGTTCTTACTGTCCTGAGTTTTACTCAGAAGACTCCTTGATCCATCCCCAAGCTATTTATCTTGGGCTGCTATGTTTATGTTAAAGCTTTTTGTTAAATCTAGTGTTTCTTTTGGAAGTTTTACCAAGAGATAGCTGGAGCCTGATTAATGGCTCATCATCAACTCTATATGGATTTATGATTTTATCCCTCACAACTTGGATACTGTGAAATTCCTGGCTTTTTGACTTGACAATTCAGCCATTAATCTTATTGATTGGAATCTGGAAGATACTCAGAATAAATTGATGTTTGGCTCAGACGCTGATGCCCCAGCAATATTTGGTGGCACTAAGGCCAAACC
>QTSX02006143.1:0-18124 GCA_014839935.2 Entomophthora muscae | reverse complement strand
GTGGGAAGGGAATGGCTGGTGATCTGGGGAGTCAGGGTTGGAAGGTGGGTGGCTTGATCTTGATAGGGTGATGAGGAGACAGGGGTTATTGACTGGGAAATGGCGGAAAGAGCTGATTGATTAAATTGCTCAAATTCTTCTTCTGTCACGTATGCAGGATTGAAAAAACAAATAGATGGGCGTGGGGGAAGGCAGGAGTCCTTTCTGGACTTATCAATATCACTTGCATAGAAGATGATGAGATCTGATAAGTCCTGGATAAATACAGAAGGAAAAAGATTGTGTCCCTTCTCAATTTGGGAGCACAGTTCATTGTAGGTGGCAGGCTTCAAGCGCCTGAGAGCTGAACCAAATTTTAAAGACATACATCTGCAAGATGCATGTCAGCGTGGTTGGTAGGGTAGGACCAACAGGTATGCCCTGCAGTCATAATTTCTTTGGCTGCCCATTCCTGCTGATCCATTTCTGCACTCAGTATAACTGTATACACAGCTTTTTGTGTAGCCCACTCCTCCAGCATGTCCTTGAGCTCTGTCTGGTATGCATACCCATCTGTAGTGTTTGATATTGCCAAGTAAGGATTGACACCCAATGGGGAAACTTCCAACAAAACCATAACAAAAAATTGATACAGGATTGGGCTGCGCTTGTAGACGTCAGATTGGATGCGCTTTTTTTCCAAAGTCTTGGATACTTGCCAAAATCTTGGCATACAACAAAGAGATGACGTCATTGTGTGTCCTAATTGCCCTCCCTTTTATAAAATTAATAATGGTTGAATTGTAGGGGTTGGTATCCACCAAATGAGGCCACTTAGAACCTGATTGGACAAGATTCTGATGGCAACAACAACTCTGTGCATCCACAAATTCACCATTCCCTTATTGGTGAAAATACTGTGGAGTCCCAGTTGGAGACAGACCTGGACCAGGGGCATCCACGGGTCACACTCCATGATAGCCATCATAAGGAGATGGGCTTTTTTACCTTCAGTTGAAGTACAGGCACCAGTTAGGGTCTTCTTGGGAGGGGGGCCACAGTTGGTATGGGCTCACAGGGTTGCAGCCACAGTGGACTTTGCAAAACCCATTGCGGCCGCAATTTCCCCAAGGGACATAAGCATCCCTTGCTTTTCAACAGTTTCAAGAACAATTTCAGGGGTGATCAATTTTCTTCTGCGTCTTGCAGGCTGATTGGCTGGAGATGGGATGTGTCTGTCTTGGGAACTGGTCATTGTCATCTGATTGGTTGTTTCTGGATTCTTGCTTCCTTGGGTGACCACTTAGCTCAATTGGCTAGTTTTAGATGCCATTGTTGATGTGTGATTTGGGTTGGCAGCTACCTGTGCGTGATGGGCAAACAGGGCATGCTTGAGTACGCAGGAGAAAGAACACAATCCTGGGTAGTGCTTGGGGAGGGGCCTGCGGGTTGAGAATGACCATAGATAGAGGCTTCACTGTTGGAAGACCCAGCATAGCCCTGCATGATTTTGTCAAGGCCAGGGAACAGCCTATTCATTTGTTTGTTATTTAAAGAAGACATAATAAATTTTTATTAAAAGAATTAAACTCAAAAAGAGGAGTGTATATTTTAGTCAATTTTATTGTTAAGTATGTTAAGTTGGTGAATATTACAATCTAAATTTTAGCTGTCCTAAAATGGAATAGGATGATTTTTGAGAATGCCTATGATTCCTATAAGAATTAGCACAGATCCACTCTAGATCCTTTGGCATCCTTTTTAAGATGCCCATAAATTATATTTGTGAAGAATTGTTGACCAGGGATTGTGAAAAGCTTAATCCATTAGGTAACTATTGGCAATTAACCAGGGCCAATCAATTACCCTTTTGGAAATTAGTGTTATTTATCACATAGTTAAATGCATGATTAGTAATCTATGACGTTGCCACCAAGGATTAATTACACCACGTTGCAGCCACCCCAAATACAAAGCGCCAGGACGCCAGCAGCATCAGAAAAATGCGCCACAGCGCCAGCATTAATTATTCTTTGCACCAGAGAGCCGCTACAGTTTGCATCAAGCGCCAGGACATCAGCACAATTAATTGCAAGCGCCAGAGCGCCGCAATAAATTACATTGAGCGCAAAGACGCCAGCTTTAAAGGAGAATAACGCCAAGGTGCCAAAGTATCTAAATGATCAATTCAACTCTTTATTGAAACTGGATATGGAAGTAATTGCATATCTTAAAAAGGATCACTGATTAATATGCTAGCAGAGGGTGTCCTTGTGCTAGGCATTGTGGGATTATGCCCTAAAATAGAAGGTTGTCCCTTTTTCTACCAACCCAACCAAGACTATACAGTGCGCTGGAATGTCCTAGAAGACATTGTCAGTGACTAGTGATTAGTAATATGAGAATACCCCTATATAAGGTGTTGGTAGTAAATGCCAAGGAGCAGAATTTTACCTACTTTTATAGGACCCAATAAAGTTAACCATTACAATTCAAGTTGGTCAATATCTTTGGAATCTTCACATTCACAGGCGTGTAGTGAGTGTGTGCCCCTGCGTTCTAAATTTTCTGTTTAATCTGCCAGCATACACCAATTTTCAACAAGTGGTACTCACTATAGGGGCACCACACACTCTGACCAACTCTTGTCCTCTGAGTCTGATGCGCCTCTCTCCATCCCCAAAGACCTAACTGGATTTGGGGAATACTACTTGGTAATGAAAACCAGCAACGTCAAGAGAGACCAGCTTTTCCAACAACAAGAGGATGTAATCAATGTAGATGACTTACCTGTACTTCCCTCTTGCCAGTACACCAAAGTTCCCGTGGTCCCGCTTGCACGCCTCACCCAGGCCATTTGCCAGGACCTGGCATTGGTGGCCTCTGGGCTCTTCCTTAGATATCAACTTAGCCAGGAACCTACAAACACCCAGATGTCCCTCTTTCATCAACACCCCAAAGCTCAACACCTCATGGCTATATTTTGCAGTTACCTGGTCACTGATAAACGAGACCTTGAACACTTTCCCACCCTCAAGAAGGCAACTGACTACCTGTAAGAATTTCTACCCTGCATTACATCAGTCACTGGGAGTTCAAGCCTGACACTACCTGGAGCTTTGAGACTTAGTTACGTATGCGGAGCGCCAGCACCATTACCAGGATTGGTTAGTACAACAATTGGACTCCAGGTTTGAAGAAATTTGAGCTTACACCCAAGCCAACAATGACAATCAAGCCACTTTGGCTTGCCAACTAGAGGACCTCACCCACCAGTTTAACAATTGCTTGGTCCATGTAATAGAGTCAACCCTGAAGAATATTGGGTTGGGACCCGCCTGGGCCCAGGGCGTCACCTGCCATACTATAGCCATTAAACAATGCATGGCGGGTGCCAATGTAACCAAGAGCAACATGAACAATCTCTTTGCCAAACACAGCGCCTCCTTGGAGCAACAAGGTAGTTGTCTGCGTAAGCTGGACAAGAAGGTTGCCAACAATAAAGATAATATCAATGAGGTATGACGCCTTGCCTGGCAAGAGAGCAAGGAGTCCAGCAACATTGCTAATGCTGCCAAGGCCAAGGTCCTGGCACTTTGAGGCAACTTTGTCCAATACAATGACCATATCAAGGAAACCATTTTAGAGGAGATCTCTCAGCTACATTAGGAATTCTCATCATAATTCACCAATGGCTTAACTGCTGTGGGTTATGACTGCTTGTAACTTAAGGAAATACAGCAAAAAGTAGAGGATATTGCGGTCACAAATAACAAAATTTGCCATGAAATGAAGCAGGTATGTGACAAAGGAGAGAAGAGTATTGCCTCCCTCAAGGCCAAGCTCAAGGAGTTACAAGCTGAAATGAAAGGACATGACAAGCAATCTGCCTCCCAGCATGCTTCCATAGAAGACTTTCACAAAGGAATGGTTCAGTGTGCCAGACTGATTGAGCACCTTTGCTCTTCCCTCCAAAATGTGGAGATTGCAATAGCAGATACTCAGGACAAACTAATGGATTCCAGATACTGCTGCACTGGCTAAGACTTGAGAGGACCTGGTCTTTCTTCTATGCCTTCTAGAGAAAGCGCCATGCTACAACCCACTTCCAGTTTGGTATATGACAATGGGGCTACCTCATTCTCTTCAGGCCACTGAAGCCTCCAGAAATTCTTTGCTGTCTCCCCTACGCCTGCTGAGACCCCACAAGCACCCAGGGAGACTGGCTCAGCCGGGAGCTCATGCACCAACTTCTTTGATCAAAGCCATTGCAAAGAGTCCCCCACTTGACATCATTCTCAAGCCAAAATCCCCACACATTTCAAGCCAATGAACCTGCTTAAGTTTGATCCTAAAGGCAATGTACACACCTTTATCTGTATTTTTGAGATGTCTATGTATGGGGCCAATGACCAAGACAAGGCTACCACACTGCTCGACCAACTGGACACTGCCAGTACCAATCTAATCATCCCACACATGCCTGAACATGACTGGTTGTATGCAGCGGCAAAAAATGCGCTGTTATACAAGTTTGGTAGCATTGCCCAGGTTAACAAAAGAAAGAATGAGTTCTTTATGATTAGCTTCAGAAAAGACAAGACAATCACTGAATTTGCTGACTGTTTCTACCTTGAGGCACAGATCCTCACTGGCTCAGGGTCCCTGACGCCCATATAGCTTTACGCGCAGCAGTAAAGCCTTACAAAGCCTTGTACCAAACCCTCATGTTGGCCTTCAAAAGATAACTGCACCTTGGACAGCATGGTACATTACTTGCGCCAGTGTGGTGACACTTTTGGACCCCCAAAACTGGATTAAAGCCCTGCCCAGTCTCTAACCTTCCAGGGCGCTCAGAGGCTCCCAACAACAACAACAACAAGTTCTTGCCAAAGACCAAAATCACTAAGCTAATCTGTCATTGCTGTAACTGGAAGGGCCATTATGCCTCTAGTTGCAACTTGAAGACAGGAATCCACATGCTTCCCCCTTGGAACCTGAAGTACAGGGAAAAGTCAGTGTGGAGTAGAGGAGGAGCTCTCTATATCCACGCAATCTACAAATGTTCCACCTGACCTACTTTTTACGCCTGACACCAGGTTCTTGGGGAATGCGCTCCATCAGGCTCTTATCAATGATGTGCACATGGTACAGACTCTTTCTAAGGTTTAGGCCTCTCAAGAGGCTACTAAGGAAGTGTCTAAGCCCTATGCTTGCCAATTATTAGACAACACACCTGATACAGAACCCCACGCTTGGGTGATGCCACCCCCTTAGGGGCGTCAACATAGCTATCCCTATGGAAACAATGAAGGATCACCACCCAGAACTATGTGATATTATTGCCAAATTACTCTTCACTGCCAAAAATTTGGACATCCATTTTTAAACAAAATTGGTTCTTCTTATTCTGAGTGCACTTATGCTGATATTTTGTGAATAAACTCAAGGTGTGAGCTATTATTGACACTGGGGCCCCTATAAATATAGTGTCCTCCAAGTTATTGCAGCAAATGAGTCTTGCTCATGATATTGATCACAATAAACAGTACAGTAAAGCTGGACTAGACTGCACCACCGCCCAAGGAGAGTACAGCACACTTCCTTTATGCTTTGGCTCCCTGGCAGTCTCTGCCCTAGCTATAGTGCTACCCAATGAAAACTATGATATCCTGATTGGAACCTTGTTCATGCAACAGTATGGAGTAAAGACTGACCTCAAGAATGATGTTCTTGAAATCTTGGGATAGGCAATACCTCTGTATTACAACTGCTCAAACTCAGAAATGGGCAGTTAAACCACTCCCTGCATTAACCTCACATATCACAATGGTGTAGTCCCAGTCAAATACCATAAATAGAACACCAGGTTAAAAATCTTCCCACTAGGGTCAAGGAATACAAGGGTCTGCCATTGCACGCCAACTCTTCTTATACTATACCAGCTGGCCATCAGGTGCTAATGGATATTGGATTGGATTTACAAATCCCCCATGGACTTTACAGAGAAATAGAAACCCCACAGAATTGCTCTAGGCTGAAACCCCTGGTTGCACCTGGCATTGTGCACCCTAATCATGGGCCCATAAAGGTATTGCTTGCCAACCTCAATCACTCTCTTGTCAAGGTAAAAAACCACCAAGTAGTGGCGTACATGCATCTATTACCGGTAGAAGAGGTGACAGAGATACACAATTTTGGTACCCTGGATGAGTTTGGTCTCCCTTAAGAAGTAGCAATACCGCCTGCTGTTTGCACAATCATTCCACGTGAGCAACTGCAGGGACTCACTGTTGCTCAACAGGATGCAGCTCTTGCCCTGTTTGAGAAATACAAGGAGATATTTGCCAAGGATGACTTTGACCTGGGGTATGCACGTAACACACTCCATCACATCAACACAGGCAAGGAACGTCCTATACATCTCTGTCCCATACAACGCTCCTGTGCCTCTGATGCCGCTGTAGATGAGGAAATTGGGAAGCTGGTCCAACTAGGTCTACTCAATCCCTCCAAGAGTCCGTGGTTGTCTCCAGTACTCATAGTTAAGAAGAAGGATGGGAGCAACTGCGTTGTCATTGACTAATGCAAGCTTAATAACATCACTAAGAAGGACTCTTATCCCCTTCCATATATTGACAATGCACTTGACTGCCTAGGAGGCGCTAAGTTCTTCTCTGCAATGGACCTTATATCTGGATATTGACAGATTGAATTGCCTCCCAAGGAGCAGGAGAAATGCGCCATCATCACCAGTCAAGGCCTCTTTCAACCCAATAAAATGCCACAAGGTCTATGCAATGCACCTGTCACATTCCAATGTGCTATGGTCAACATGCTCCATGACCTCAAGCTGAGCTGCGTTTTAGTCTATCTGGACAATATCAATGTCTTTTCACAAACATTCTCTGATCATCTTCAGCACCTTGAGGAGGTCTTCCGGCGTCTAGCGGCTGCTAACCTTAAGGTCAAACACAGGAAGTGCAACTTATTCAAGGATCAGCTCAAATACCTTGGCTTTGTGGTCAATGCAGAAGGATTACGGCCTCAGCCAGCCAAAGTCAAATCCATAGAGAAAATGAAGGTGCCTTCCAATAAACAAGATGTCCAAGTTTTCCTGGGCATGATTGGCTATTATTGGTGCTTTGTCAAAGACTTCTCAAGGAAGGGGGAGGACCTCTTCCATTTGCTGAAGAGCAATGTGCAATTCAACTGGACCCCAGCCTGTCAAAAAGCCTTTGAAATCCTACGCTTGAGCCTCATGAACAAACCAATCTTGCAATATCCAGACTTCATCAGTGAATTCATTATTCAAACGGACACCTCACTGACTGCTGTAGGCTGTGTGCTTGCCCAGGTGAACACTAATGTCAAAGAACGCCTTGTAGCCTACAGCAATTGTGGTAAGTTTGACTCCCTGGTGCTTGACACTATAGTAAAGTGAGAATTCAGCTTTTTCTCTGATTGCCAACTGGAAATTGACACTTTTTAATTGACAGATCTTGATGCACTGAAAACTTTTAATATAAAAAATTAAGCTTACAGCTATGGTATACTAAAGTAACCCCAGAAAGCTCAAAAATGCAATAAACCTGTATCTTAACTAATGAGAATAAGGAGAAATAAGCAACTATTTCTCATTTTACTATGTAATTTACATTCTTCATTATAAAAATATTTTTGATTACCATAAAAATTAAAATTCCAATGAACCAAAAATAAACAAAAACACAAAAAAAGTTATGAAAAATTTAAAGAAATATATATCTTTATTTGATATAGTTTATATAAGCACAACTGTGAATATCATAAGTTTTATTAGTAAATTAACAAAAATTTAGATATTTCACTTACTTTCAACTATAAATATTCATCTCAAATGTACCATGTATACATAAAATAATCAGTGCTATCTAATTAAATCAAAAAATAGAAAAATTAAGACCAAAACTGAATGATCAAAACTAAAAAGTAAAAATTAAAGCTAAAAAGTTAAAAGTAAAAATCATATAACAGAGCAAGCAAGCAATTTTACTCTTCATCCTTCTTTACACTTTTCATTTTTGCCCCTTCAAGGAGGGCAGTGGCAATAAGCTCAAGCTTCTGCTTAAGTTCAGAGGCCTTATACTTGTGCTTGGCCACACCCTGGATGGTCTTGGTGAAGAGGGTTGAGCAGGTTGTAGGCCTGGTGGGGGGAACAATGGTTGGCAAGATCTCTGAGCTTGGAGATTGTTTTCTCTTGCTCATGGTGCAGGAGGGAGAAGAACTTATTGAGCTTTGTATGAAGCCCAAAGTTGGCCTTAAGATGCTTGTGATAAGCCTCTAATGCCAAAGTGGTCTTGAGCTCCCCGTTGATGGCTGCCCAGTAAATGTTCCAACTGGTCTTGGCGCAGGTCTTGCCTTGCCTCTGTGTGACAGCCTTTCCAATCCACTGGGGCTCAAAGTACTCAAGGAAAGGCTTGAACTCTGGATGCTTTGCTATTTAAGAATCCTTTGAGAGCACTTTGAATCCCTGTGTAGTGTGCTCTGGCTTTAAAAAAGCCAAGGCACTGAATTGTGCCAGCACAAATTTGTAGGTGTCCAAAGTGTTCCTCCGGCTCAACCTACTAAGCTCAGCGTGGGCCTACACGTTGCAAGCAACTGCTTGGCAGAAGTAAAAGTGGCATCCCTGAACTTCCCTGATATAAATCTACTTGAATGCATTGAACTGAGAAGGTTCAAAGTCCATGATGCCTATGTGAGGCCCAAGAGCTCTTAGCCTCACCTTTTCCTCCAAGTCCAGTGTGGCCTGGTCCTTGTCAGCGGCAGGAGGGTTGGCACAGGAGTGAGGGGGGGGGTTTTCTTGCCATTATTGTCATTGTTGAGAGGGGAGAGGAAGGAAAGCACTTGGCAGAGGATGGAGAACACACAGGTGTAAATGGCCTCAGTGGCCCCAGGGAGGAGGAAGAAAGCAAGTGGAATCATCTGGATGTCAATCTGGGCATGGATCATCCAGAGCTGCTTGAAAATCCGGGGGCAGGTGGTGAAGGTACCATCGACTAGCCAGATCAAAGCCCTTTTTAACTCCAGCAGGTTCTGCTGAGTGGCATAGCAGATTATCTGGTCTTTGCTTCCAGGCCCATTGTCATGGAGGAGGAAGCGCTCCCCACTTGGAAGCTGCTTGAGCTCGTGGGTAAGTGTAAGCTCCAAGAGGACATCTGAAGCCTTGGGGGAGGGGGATTGGCAATAATACACTTATTGATGATGAACTTAAAAAGTTGCTCCTGGGTGGCACCAACTTAAGATTGTTAGGCTGCAGGTGTTGGAGGGCCTTGATGGCCAGATCTGAAGCGTGGAGGTTGGAAGAAGTTGGGATGACTTGGATCAGGTACCACTTCAGCATAAAAGTGATCAGGTGATTGGGGAGCTCACAGGTGTGCTCCACATTTTCAGCAGTAACCTGCTCCCAACCCTCTGTGTTTAGCTGGGACCCACTAGTCTTATCCTCACATACAAATTGCTTGCTCTTAGTTTGGCGTTTTTGGTTATTACAGTTGAAAATTTAATTGTCAGAGATGTAGCCAAGGCCGCCCTTTACTGACATGATTGGGAAGTAACAGGGGAAGCGCTTGGGGACTTTGAACTCTTTGTCCATGTTACAGATATTGTGGATGGCCAGTGGATCCCAAGCCACGTGACCAGAAGCTTTGAACTTCTTGGAGTACTCCTCAGGCTCATCTTGGGGGTCAGATGAGGGAGGAGGGGAAGAGCCTTCAGGAGGGGGAGGGGAAGGATTCTTAGAGGCCTGCTTGGATGCCTCCTTTTTCTTACCAGAAGAAGAGGTGGGCTCCTTGCCAGCCTTTGGCTTCTTGGTACGGCGCTCCTTAGTGGACTTGGAGCCGGCCTCTGACTCATAAAATGAGCGCTCAGTGAGAGAGTCATCACTTTTATTTGAGGATTTGGGGGGAGTTCAAGATGAGGGTGGAGGGGGAGGAGATGGGGTGGGAAGAGATTGAGTTGGAGACTTTGCCTTTGCAGGCTTCTTGACATGCTTGGGGGTGGTGGTTGGTTCCTTAGAGCCCTTGGAGGCTTGAAGCTTGGTAGGATTATTGTTCTTGTTTGGTTTTGGCTAAAGAGAAAGTTTAGTTTTGTAAACTAAAAGTATGAAATATATAAAACACAAAGAGGTAAAGCAAAGTAAAAGTTATATGAAAAGTATGCAAATAAAGTTTTATTTATCAAGAAAAAAACATAATAAAGTAAATAGAAGCAAAATAGAAACTCAAAGTATAGATATAAAGGATAAAACATAGAAAACAAGTGAATTTGTGATGAAGCATCAAAGATGTTAGGTTCAGTATAAAATCTTAGTGCTAAATCAATGTAAACATATAGAACTAAAAATCAAAAAAGGATATAAAAGTTATATGGAAAGTAGCAGGAAAAGTAGTACATTATAATTGCAAAAAAATTATTATGTGAAGATTTTTATTGGGAGTTGAAAATTCAAAAAATAGTAAATTTTTGAGTTTGGCACTGTCAATCAGATGGAAAAAGCTGAATTCTCACTATCAAGTATGCCGGAGTTGAGCAGAAAAATCAAATTTACTATGTTTTTTTACATATAAAACTTGCTTAAATTTAAAACAGGTTCAAAAGTTAACATAAAAGCAAGGCAGTTTTGTATGCTCAAAAATAAAAAATACAACACAAGTTAAAAAAGTAAATGAGTAGGAAGGTGTTTATTAGTGATTAGGGTATGCTGTGAGGATCTAGGAGTGAATTATTTACCATAGTGTTGGTTAAAATATTAAGAAGCTCTCTGTACTAATCCCCAAGTTAAAGTGTCAAGTGGATGAGTGTCAAGTGGTGCTCATAGTGCGTCACATATTAATTTAGCCTTAATTCTGAGCCTTTGATTAGTTAAATCCAAAATTGATTGGGTGGCAAGTGGATAGAGTCAGAGGGTGAGTCAAGTTTCCATTTTTTATAAATTACATATGAAATCCTTTAATAAATTGGGCTTAATTTATGTGGCACCACTTAATTCACAAACCCAGGAATGACAACATGTAAAACAAGTGGGATATTTGATTAATGTCTATACCACTAAATCCAGTATAGTGGTGCTTGGGAGCCTAATTGACGGCTATGGACACTAATAATAAAAATATAATAGTAAATAAAAAAATTATATAAGGGCATATGTATTTATTAATAAAATTAAAATTTTGCTTACAAAGTGTTGAACTAGTAACTTTTTGTTTTAGAGTGTCAAACACAGGTTTTTCAGTTATACTAGTAACTTTACTTATAAATTGCCCCTTAAATTGGTATTTTAGCTAACCAAATTATTAAAAAGAGTCAAATTCAAGTGAATTTAAACTTGGTTTTTGGTTTCAAACCCCAAAATTAATAGTAAAAATTAGCTTAAAATCAGTTAAGCCAAAAATACTAATAGATTCATTTACGTGGCACTCAACTCCCTGGTACTCAACAAAGTGTCAAGTACCAGGGAGTCAATCACCAGGGATTCAAACTTACCACAGTTGCCTAGCCTACTGCAGCAGAGCCCTGAACGCCCATGAGTGGAATTACACTGTCACTGAACGGGAATGCTTGGCAGTAATATACACATACAAACAGTTTCATGTATACTTACATGGTGTTCACTTCAAAGTAATTACAGATCACATGTCATTACGCTGGCTTTGGAAATTGAAGGACGTCTAGCCCAATGGGCGCTAAAGCTACAGACCCACAACTTTGAAATATCACACAGAGCAGGCGTCAAACATCAGAACGCGGATGGAATGTCTCAGCTACCAACAGTAACCCACCTGGATGATGTCTCTGACCTACTTTATGATAAAATGTCGGCAGGCAACTATCAGGATGAGCCTGCAGAAGTCCAGCTCATTCTAGATATGCTGCTGGAAGACACCAAAATCAATAATGGGCATACACTGAAACACACCTTAGAAAGAATAAGAATAATGCCCAGACCATCAGAACAGGCTGATCTAATAGTTTGCGCTCATAAGGCAATAGGACATGGCGCCTTCCAAAAGACACTTGCGCAACTAAAAACCACATACTTTTGGGAAGCCATGTCCTTTGACATACAAGAAACACTGAGCTGCTGTAAAGAATGCTAAGGGGAAAACCTGTTTAAAAAGTCAACAACCTACCACTTAGCTTGGCCTAACTTTGCTTGGCACACTGTCTCAATTGACGTTGTAGGAACCTTACTGGTCAGCAACTATTGTACCAAGTACATCATTGTTGCAATAGACCACTTGACCAAATGGGTGGAGGTAAAGACAGTGCACAACTTATGTGCTAACACTACTGCAAAGTTCCTACTTGAACAGATCATACTACATCATGGTTGCCCCCAAGTTATCCTCACTGACAATGGCATCAAATTCACTTCCCATATGGTGACCAGGCTCAATGAACTTATAGGAATATGAGGAGTATTTTCAACACCCTAACATCCTGAGTCAAACGGAATGATAGAGAGAGTTAATAGGACCTTAGTAGGCATCCTGAAGAAATTGGCTGCTAGCCGCCCTGCTGAGTGGAACACCTTCTTGCCGCCAGCTATCTTTGCCTACAATATTGCCACCCACTCCTCTACAGGGAAATTGCCATTTCAACTCTTACATGGCAGGCACCCTGCACTACCCCCATCCTATACTCCTGTATTGGGGAAGAAAACAACCAGTCACCCCATGTGTACCAGCAAAGGTTGGCCCGTACATTGGTTCAACTGCAGTCAGAAGCATATTCCAATGCATTGGCCAAGATATGGAGCCAGAAAAAGGATAAAATTTGGCAGGCCTCTCTCCAAGAGTTCTGAGTAGGTGACTGGGTGCTCTTCCATAACACACATTTTTCAGCAGAGTGCACAAACTGGCTAACCTATGGATAGGCCCATTTGAAATCATTTCCTGGACATCCACAGACGCCTATACTATTAAGGAGATTAAGGACAGACAGATGATCAACCATGTATACACAAAGTTCCTGAGGAAGTTTGTAAAGAATCCACCTTCCAAAGAATAAAGTGATACCACTACCACAAAATAATTATATGAAAAAGTAAAAAGAAGGACCAAAACAAAAAAATGAAATAAAAAGTAAACCTATAAACAAGAAATAAGGAAGCAAGGCTTTATTGGCTAGCTATTCAGAAGGACAATGTCTGGAGCCAGAGGAGGAAGTCTGATTACCTGGAGTCTAGCTAGAGGTACCTGTAGGAGGAACATTGCCTGTGGAAAGATGGGGGATGGAGCAACGGTTTGGAGCAGAGAAAAGACGTTTTAATACAGAGAGAGGAACCAGAGGAGCTACCAGCTTGTACTTGTTGTTGTCCATTTGGTTTCAGACAAAATCAAGGACCACCAACATTTGGCACCAAGCCAACTGAGAATTGCAAGACATACTGGTCCAACCACACAGAGGCAAGAAAAGATTCCCCTCACTAACCAGACATCCCGTCCCACCACAAGCAAAGAAGGAAGAGCCTATTGTAAGGAAATCAATCAGTACATCCTCCATGTAGGAGTAGAATGCTGGCAAGGAGACCTTAGCCTGATAGGCCAGCCTGCAGAAGTGCTCAAGGCAACGCCCTGCAAAACTCACAGCGCCAGAAGAACACACCTTGGGAGGATACCACATAAAGTGGGTGACAGATGCAGCTAAGGTTAGATATAACTGTGGGTTGTTATCCTTCATTGCCTGCACAAATAGACAAAGAGCCAAGGAAAAACAACAGGGTGTGTTGGCCTGAAGGTCAAGTCCAAAGGTACATGGGAGCTCAGAGTTGGCAGGCTTTTCCAATGCCCAGATGCAAGCAACCTCTCAAATGTACTGATTGCGCTGAGTGATGGTGTAGACGTGCTGCAAGGAAAAGCCACTGGCATCTCTGGCTGTGACGTGCAGACAGAGGTCAACCTTCCCAATTAGTTGCTCCACATCATAACTACTGTGGTAACAAGCTCTCAATTGGATTGGAGTCACAGCATTGTCTTTGGAAAACAGCGCCTGGACGTACACATATAACGTCTCCTTGTGATGGCTTATCCTAAACCAATTAATGATGGCAGGGCAAGCAGAGGGAAGCTCTTTGGAGTTGCAACAAGCACAAAGTAAGGCAGAGGGCGTTGCAAGTGGTGAGGAAGCAGTTTTGAGGATAATATTGTTGTTCTGATTGTGCAGATCCTCAAAGCCAAGACAAGGGAGTCAAACAAGTGGAACCTCAGTTTCTGCAAAAATAGAGTCAACACCCTCTTCCCCTTCAACTTGTGTGACAGTGCTACGTTCTGACCTCACCACTGTGGTATTGCAGTCCTGGGCCCGCAACTGACAACTGTTTGCAGAAAGTAGCTGATTTAGGAAACAGACCCATGAAGAGCGCGGCATACACATAAATGTCTTACAATCTTTGGGTCATACCAGCCATGAGGTCTTGGTAGACTTGGAACAAGGAAGTTTGGTTACTAGTGTGGGCGCTCATGGAAGAAGTAATGAAGAGTAGCCCTGGTCAAGTGGGGGGATATGTGAAGAATTGTTGGTCAGGGATTGTGGAAAGCTTAATCCATTAGGCAACTATTGGCAATTAACCAGGGCCAATCAATTACCCTTTCAGAAATTAGTGTCATTTATCACATAGTTAAATGCATGATTAGTGATCCATGATGTGGCTGCCAAGAATTAATTACGCCGTGTTGCTGCAACCCCAAATACAAAGTGCAGGATGCCAGCAACATCAGAAAAATGCGCCACAGCGCCAGCATTAATTATTCTTTGTGCCAGAGAGCTGCTACAGTTCACATCAAGCGCCAGGACGTCAGCACAATTAATTGCAAGTGCAGAGCGCCGCAATGTATTACATTGAGCGCCAAGATGCCAGCTTTAAAAGAGAATAACACCAAGGTGCCAAAGTATCTAAATGATCAATTCAACTCTTTATTGGAACTGGATATGGAAGTGATTGCATATCTTAAAAAAATCACTGATTAATGTGCTAGCAGAGGGTGTTCTTGTGCTAGGCATTTCAGGATTGTGTCCTGAAATAGAAGGTCATCCCTTTTTCCACAAACCCAACCAAGACTCTACAGTGCGCTGGAATGTCCTAGAAGACATTGTCAGTGACTGGTGATTAGTAATATGAGAATACCCCTATATAAGGTGTTGGTAGTAAATGCCAAGGAGCAGAATTTTACCTACTTGTATAGGACCCAATAAAGTTAACCATTATAATTCAAGTTGGTCAATATCTTTGGAATCTTCACATTCTAAGGCGTGTAGTGAGTGTGTGCCCCTGCCTCCTAAATATTCTGTTGAATCTGCTGGCGTACGCCAATTTTCAACAATATTTATTTCAAATTCACCTCATTTTTGATTTATAATTTGGTTCTTGGATTTGACAATCCTGAAATTTCATATTTGTTAAGTTTTACTTGATGTCTATGATTTGTTTGAAACACAGAAAATCTCAAATTGTACATTAGAATCCCTCATTTTTGATTCATGTATCCCACATTTAGTTGCTGTCTTTTGTCTTTTGTTAGTTGAGTTATCTGCTCAAGAGATTTAAAATTTGCCAATTTAAATAAACCAAAAAATTCAAATTAAATGATTGATTTTATTAAACATTTTAATTTTCACTCAGCTGAGTTGCCCGCAAAAGTGATTCAAAATTTGGACAAAGGATTTGATAATCCCGCATTTTTACGTTCAGGTTCTGAATTCACAGTACCATTAATTGGCTGATTTTCTTTGCTGTGGCAATTGTGCATTTTCTGATATTTATGCACTAGTATCCAATTGGTTGGTTTCACATCCAATTGCACAGACAATAAAAAACATGGTTGCCACCCTGAGACCAGATGCTGTTGGGGTGGCAACCATGTTTCCTATTGCCTGTGTGATTGGATGTGAAACTAACCAATGGGATACCTGCATATAAATATCAGAAAATGCACAATTGCCTCAGCAAAGAAAATCAGCCAATTAATGGTAATAAACAGTAATCTATTAACCCATTACATTATTATTACCTCACAACATCCAACTGAAAAGTTTACAGAATTTATACCAATAGGTAAATATACAGGCTGTAAAATGCATTATGTATCAATATTTGTACTAAGTGTTAATGGCTCTATAATATAAACACAGTCCATTTAAATAAATTACAATGAAAAAGGCCTTGCTTACAATGAATTTCATTAAATATTATGCATTGAGTTATGCACATAATACCAAAATATAAAGAGTTGACGTCTAATTGCAATATTCTAATACAATATTTACATTTGTGGTTCTTAATTTATTATTGATAAAAAAGTATTTATGCAAATAATTTTATGTTATTCATAAAATACACAACATTTTATTGATTATGAGAATATCAATAATGTAAAAAGAATAATATTAAATATAAATTAAAAGAAATAATATCAGCTTTAATAAGTTGTCACAAAGAAAAGTTTTATTTTACTGATCAAGGGACAAGTGGGGGAGGGAATGGGCAGAATGTACATTGCCATCATCTGCTCCTATAAAATGGATGGCATCAGAGGTAATGGTGTTGCAACCAAGTTTCCAGACTTGCCTGCCAACATATCTTACAATACACAGGGGGCGCTCAATGAGTTGCCCCTTGACGTATCTAACAACATGAATCAATCTGATGGCAATGTCAAATGACGGGCACTTCATCTAATTAGGAGTGCTACTAATTTGACCTGTTGATCCCCGCACAAGTTATTCCTCAGCTTTGAACCTTACATGGAACATCCCATTATGCAACCCCCTTGTGGCTTTCCCCATATAGTATATTAATCATAATATTCTACAATAAACAACATCTTATTGTATTCATTCTTGTTCTTTCTATTGGGTTGTTGTCTTTCCCAATTCAAATACTGAACTCTCATTGGTTCAGTTGCAACAGTGGTAGCAACAGTAGGTTCACAACCTACCTAAAACAAAAATTCCCCCTAAGAAAGGACAGAGTACGGGCCGTATGGCTACTCCCCATCAAGAGACCTTCCTGCCAATCCCCAAGGAGGACATCCCTGACGGGTATGTTATTTATCAAGATCAACTAATTCTCACAAGTGTGTATAATTGGCTCCGCCTTGGACAGTGTGATGCCAGCCTCACCCCTTCCCAGTCAGACCTTTCACAGCACATGCTCAATCTTTTGGAATCCTTTGCAGGTGGGGTCATAGGAGCCAATATTGTCAGTTGGCTTCAATCCACCAGAACCCGGCTCTGTATCTGCCAGGTTCCCAAGCTCATGTGGGTTGCCACTGCGTCTGAACGCCTCACAGGGCCTGCTGTTGTGTGGTTTACCAACTGGGCCAGCCAGGAAATTAAGGTTACTTGTGCAGCATTCTGGGACGCTGTAAAGTCCTGCTACAGCAAAACCTTCTCACCTATTGTGGTGGAAACTCCTTTTCTAACTATTAAAGACACTGGATCCATTCCCAAGTACCTTGCTGCTGCTCCTGAAGCCTTAACTGACCAAAACACCATGCTTCTGACCCTGATAATCAATGGGCTCAAGCCCCATATCTGTAAGTGGGTCCCTGTAGGTTATTGCACCTCCATTGATGACTGTTACAAGGCCATTGTGGAGGCTAACAATCAGGCTTTAATGGGCTTCCGCCTTACAAACAGTACTCCACCTCAATATTGTGCAACACCTGGCAGTAGCCACAACCAAATGGGCTGCCACCAGCCCCGCTAACAGGAAAATGGGATTGAAGGCTCCTGCAAGGGGGAACTCCAGCTAGAACAAATTGAGGACCAAGGAAAAGCCTGGGGGTTGTAGCTACAAGTGGTTCTACAACCCCACTTAACCCTTCCTCTCAATCACTGCTTGCAAAGAATTCTTGCAACTACAGTGTACACAAAGTTGAAATCCTTGATGTCTTCCAGGTTCATAGTGACAACCCCATGCTTCAAGAAAGCCACTCTCCCAATAAAGTAACCCACTTGGCTTATCACTTCTGTTTTTGTGAGAATACCCATAAACTATTGGTAGATACTGGACCCGGCCACACTATGGTTGACCAGGTGCTTGCTGACTCTCATTAATTAGACTAAGTGCTAAGCAGATTCAAGGCGGTACAAGTGGCTGATT
>QTSX02006142.1:15000-18226 GCA_014839935.2 Entomophthora muscae | reverse complement strand
CTTAGTGTGAGATTTTATATAAGCTCCTCTGGATTTTCAAGGATTAAAATAAATACGCCGGACCTCACTTAAAAAGTGCTGCTCTTCCACCTCCCCAACCTTATCTCCAGTTAAACTGTTTCCAAGGTCAGGTACTATGTTAAATAGAAAAGATAACTCTTCCCAGGATTTATTTTAATGTCTCCAGGCTCGCCGCGTTACCGCCTTATCTTACATCTAATTTACAGAATATTAACTGTATTCCCTTTCGGTGTCAAATCATATTAAAACAACTCTTCCTTTGACAAAAAAGTTATTCTTCAATTCATTGAACAGCGTTAGCCTACACCTTAGGATCGAATAACCTGTGGACAACTAATGTCACCACAGAACCCTTCCCCACTTCAGTCTTCAGATGTTTCATTTGAATACTTGCTACTACCACCAAGATCTGCACTAGTAATTGATCCACCAAGGGTTACCCCAAGGCTTCATCTCAATCGCCACGCCTGCCTACTCATCATTAAAAACATAATCCTTAATGATGGCCGGGTTTAGGTATCACGCTTAAGCGCCATCCATTTTCAGGGCTAGTTCATTCGGCAGGT
The DNA here is from genome assembly GCA_014839935.2 of Entomophthora muscae. NCBI lineage: Eukaryota > Fungi > Entomophthoromycota > Entomophthoromycetes > Entomophthorales > Entomophthoraceae > Entomophthora > Entomophthora muscae. Next base: position 17,639 of record QTSX02006142.1, on the reverse strand, counting down.
GAGTTGTTACACACTCCTTAGCGGATTCCAACTTCCATGGCCACCGTCCTGCTGTCTATATGAACTAACACCTTTTGTGGTGTCAAATAAGCGTAAATTTAGGCACCTTAACCCGACGTCCGGTTCATCCCGCATCGCCAGTTCTGCTTACCAAAAATGGCCCACTAGAAACACATTTATTCAAAGGCATAAATTCAATTAAGAAATCCACACCTTCTTACAAATTCAAAGTTTGAGAATAGGTTGAAAACATTACGTCCCCAAGGCCTCTAATCATTCGCTTTACCACATAAAACTATTACTTCGTGTTTCTGCTATCCTGAGGGAAACTTCGGCAGGAACCAGCTACTAGATGGTTCGATTAGTCTTTCGCCCCTATACCCAAATTCGACGATCGATTTGCACGTCAGAATCGCTACGAGCCTCCACCAGAGTTTCCTCTGGCTTCACCCTATTCAGGCATAGTTCACCATCTTTCGGGTACCAACAAATATGCTCTCACTCAAATCCTATGAACAAGTCCATAAGGTTCGGTTGATAGTGCACTCTTGCGAGATCCTACCTGAAATTACTTTCATTACGCATCTGAGGTTTGACGCCCATATACTTGCATATTTGTTAGACTCCTTGGTCCGTGTTTCAAGACGGGACGCTTAGAACCTTCTAACTATAAGAACTCATAAAAAAGAAGATAAAGTTCCTGACTCCTCTAGGCAAGCCTATAAGAGAAAGTGCCCCTCATCAACACCTTTGTGAGACTTTTACTCCTGCTTCAACAGTCAATTGTCAAGTTCAAGAAAAGGTAAGCCGAGGCCTACAATCTCTATCCCAAAATTCTTGATAGTCAAAACAAAAGCTATAGCCACCCAAATTTTAACTACAGAGTTTCCCCTGATCAAAGTTGAAATTCAGATTCCGAACAATTCTTAGCGCTTACCTTTTGACAATTTCACATTCTTTTGAGTCCCCTTTTCAGGGTTCTCTTTCATCTTTCCCTCACGGTACTTGTTTGCTATCGGTCTCTCTCTTATATTTAGCTTTAGAAGGAATTTACCTCCCAATTAATGCTGCATTAACAAGCAACACGACTCGTAGGATAAAAGTTCTTTGCAGCTTTCTATCTAGTGTATACGGGAATTTCACCCTCCTTGACGATCCATTCCAGAATACTTAACTAGCGATTGCTGTGAGACTAATTTCCTTTAAACTACAATTCACAAAAGTGATTTTAAATTTGAGCCTTTCCCAGTTCATTCGCCATTACTACGGGAATCCTTGTTAGTTTCTTTTCCTCCGCTTATTAATATGCTTAAATTCAGCGGGTAGCCTTGCTTGATTTGAAATGAAGTTAAAAATTTGCCTGGTCTTTAAATTAAAGTCCAACAAGGTTAGCAATTTTGATAACAAAGACCGCCATTTGACCCAAAAGCCCAAACACAGCAGCCTATAGCTATCATCTTCTATCCTAGTTTCCTAAAGTTTTAAGAGCACAGACGCCAATTCATAATTGTTTGAATCCTTTTCTGCATTGTTCGTACCTTTTTCATCAATATTTCAAGAAACAAAGATTCCAAAGTTCTTATTAAAATTAGAATTAGATTCTACTAGACTATTTCATGGCATTAGAATTTAAAGCAAACACTGTTATTCACAGCGTAATGCTCACATACTCAAAAGCCTCTATGCCTAATTGCCTTTAATTAAATTACTTGCTTAAATATTGTCAACATGATTATAATTTTGTAAGTTACTTTTGAAATCAAAACGAATTTTGAAATCAGTTTTACAAACATTATTATAAAAGAAGACTCAATTTTAGCGTTCATAAAACGTCAAACAATAGTGACAGAAAAGTTTCAACAATCTCACTTGATTTTTTGCTAGTACTGGTATACTCAACAGTTTCAAAAGTTACTTTTCTTAATAGCCTTTAAAGCTTAACGTGTGATTATTGTAAAGTTTTGTTTTCGGTAATCAATGTGAAATTTGCTTACTTACCCTACTTGTCGTTGCCAACGTTTGGGGGCTCACAAATTTAGGCACACTGAAATCTCTTACTAGTTGTTGCCAACGTTTAGTGATAACAGCTCTAATCTATTTCATCTTCTTATTGTTTCCAATCGTCAGATTCCATAAATTTGGCCCTCTAAAATCTCTTACTTGTCGTTGCCAACGTTCATTGATCTTTTGAATTCAGTTTCATCTTACTTATCGTTTCCAATGTTTAGATTACTAATAAATTCAAGATTTGAGCAGACATAAGGTCGTTTCCAACGTTCTGAATGCCTCAGAAACCAAATATCCTTTCACCTTTCCTGTTGTTGCCAACATTCAGATTACTTGTCAATTTAGCTAAACTGAAAAAGAATTTTACTTGTCGTTTCCAACGTTCAGCATCTTCCAAATTTACAAAGATTACGTACTAACTAACATTTACCTTCCTCACACACTCCAAAGTCGTTCATACTAAGTGAAACTTTTTATTTGTTTTTCTACTTTCCAAAAGAAATTAGATTGCTTACTACTTTTCTAATAACAACAGCCATCATTCTCTACCAAGGTAGAGGCAAACTTTTGTTGAAATTAAAGAGACTCTGGAGATCTTTCAATCATTTCAAACAAACAAACCTCCTGTAAAC
>QTSX02006142.1:0-12500 GCA_014839935.2 Entomophthora muscae | reverse complement strand
ATTTACATCACACAAATCAAGCCACAACAAATTCAAAATCAACAACATATTGTAACTTAATCAATGTAGGTAGCCGTAGCCCCTACACCCATAATTCTACACAACATTGCATCTCTTGAAATCATAATGACCGGTCATTGTGAGTCAGCAAACAAGATAAAAGCTAAGCTTTAGAAGAGAAAACCCAAAATTCAGAAATGACAGAAGCCATTAAAAATAAACTTGAAACCATTCATAAACTTATTATTCCCTTAAAGCTCATAAAAGATTCTATCAGCTAAGATCTTAAGCAAACCAAAGTTTACAAAATTTCAAAGCATAAATAAAACCAATTAATCTGCTTCAAGTGAATTCAAAATTAAATCGTCTACAATCTTCATTACAAGCTTATCAAAAATGATTTCCCTCTTTCCAAATCATATAACTACAACAGTTTATAGCAACTGAAGCTACTATATATGCGTTCAACTGGTAAGTTACCAGACAATCCTACTCCCTACTCCTAATTCCAATCCCCTTTTTCAAAAAGATTAAAAGAATTTGTAGTTTGTAAAATTCCCCAGCAAAACACCTTGGTGAGTTGTGTTGCCACAAACTCAATATTTCTGAATAAACAAAAATATTTATAAATATATAATTTACATATTTAAATCTCTGGTTTTTAGTACAAGTACTATGGTCGAAGGCATAGCCAACTCCCATGATTTTACTTGATCTTAAGCATGAAACATCTAAAAGGATGCACATCCCTAAAACGCAATAAAATCGTGTTTTAAATGCTTTTTACCTTACTAATCAATAAAGAAAAATAAGGATTTTATTTTTTTACCAAACTAACTTTACAAGAAATCGCTGCTATCCTGAAACTTGAAGTTCTTCCACCTCACCAAAAAAACATTGCTAGGCTTGCATAAATGCAAGCATAGTTCTGTTCTTTTGATAAAGTTTCACAAAAATTGTGTAACAGATCAGCTAGTGTTAGAAACACACCATCCCTTCATAACTCTGCAAAAGTATCAAGACAAAATCCATTGTCACTCTACATCATATGAAAGAATGTTTTGATTTCTTCAGAAAGAGAGGTTTTAAGGCGCAAATCATAGCACCACTCAGTTTAAAAGACTAAAAGTTACTTTCAACGTTCCTCATATTGTATGCCCCAATGTTTTTTAAGAAACAAAGGGAAAAAAGTTTGTAGGTTTGCGGCCTTCAGCCTTGATAAAATAGATCTAAAACAAAACTGCAAGAGCTTTGCTTTATTAGAATTTTACCCTGACGTCCAGAAACAAATTCTAGGCACTTACTAACAATACCCTAATTTTCTGGTCCAAATGTTTTTTCAAACAAGAGGCAAAAGTTTGCAGCTTCATAACTATCTATTTTTTACAAAACAAACCTCAACAAAAACTAAACTACAAGAGTTATAGTTTTATCAGAAATAGATTTTGTGAAAAATATCAAGATACAAAATACTACTCACTACCCATCAAATCCCCCTAAAGATAATGTCTATTTGCTCTTTTGAAAGAACAAATGATAAAAGTATGTAGATTTGAACTTTTAGTTTTTATAAAACAAATCTCTGCAAAAACAAAGCTGCAAGAGCCTTGCTTTATTAGAAATAAATTTTAAAAACATGTCAAAAAACAAATTTCCAAACTACCATTATCAGTAGTTTCCCAGGCTTAGTTCAAATGTTTTTTCAAACAAGAGACAAAAGTTTGCAGATTCATACTCATCTACTTTTTACAAAATAAACCTCATCAAAAACTATATAGTTTTAACAGAAATAGATTTTGTGAAAAATATCAGGATATAAATTTACTCACTACCTATACAAGCCCTCTGAACGTTTGGTCCAATTGTTTTTATCAAACAAGAGGCAAAAGGTTGATATTTGTTATTTGGCATTTCCACAAAATCAAATTAAACAAAACAAACCACAAAGATTTTATTTCATTAGAACTTGGTTTTGTAAAAATGTCAAATTATCTCACTACCCAACAAGCTTTCAGGTTTTTTGGTCCAAATGTTCTTTTTATCAAACAAGAGACAAAAGTTTGTAGATTTATAAATCTCTGTTTTTTACAAAATAAATCTCATCAAAAACATAAACTACAAGAGTTATAGTTTTATCAGAAATAGATTTTTAAAAAATAAACCTCATCAAAAACATAAACTGCAAGAGTTTAGTTTTATCAGAAATAGATTTTAAAAAAATAAATCTCATCAAAAACAAACTGCAAGAGTTTAGTTTTATCAGAAATAGATTTTGCAAAAAATATCAAAATGATAAATTTACGCACTACACAAATAACCTGGAAAAAAGTTAAAAAACAGTTTTCAACAAAGCTTGTGATTTTACTCATGTCTTTTACTACTAGTCTTACTAATTTCAAGCAGGCATTAAGTTAATAACACTCCCAATAACATGTTACAGTATAAAGGGATGGCTCGAAACTTTCATTTCATAGGTGTAGATAGGTTGAGTACCCCCTCTACATAGTATAAAATACCCCCTTGATAGCTTTGAAAACCCTCGCTACATAGTTTTGAGAGGTCAAAACCTTCCTTTTTGGGACAGGTCCGAACCCCCCTAAATGCATGAATTAACATGAAAAGGCTTAAATGCAATGAAATTTTAACATTTCATTGTATTTCTTCATGTAAAAAGGTCCAAATATACAGTTTTTTTGTGGCTTTTTAATGAAAAGCATAAAAAAGTGAACTTTCTTGTGTACTTTTTGGCAAAAAGCTTGAATTCAAAAAGGTTTGAAAACTTTTAAGCCAAAATCCGAGCCTTATTTTCATATATAAATTGGTTTAAAAAGGTTAAAAATATGACTTTTTTTAAGAATTTTTCAACCAAATTGCACCAGAATGTTTATTTAATGTGTTTTTAGATGGTAGGGATAAAAGAGTTGGTTTTAATTTCCATATGTGTGAAAAATTAAACTTTTAAAATGTTTAAAAAGGTTTGAAAAGCCAAAGACCAAAGTCCGCACCTCATTTTCATATGTAAATTAGCTTAAAAATGTAAAAAATATGACTTTTTTTAAGAATTTTTCAACCAAATTGCACCAGAATGTTTATTTAATGTGTTTTTAGATGGTAGGGATAAAAGAGTTGGTTTTAATTTCCATATGTGTGAAAAATTAAACTTTTAAAATGTTTAAAAAGGTTTGAAAAGCCAAAGACCAAAGTCCGCACCTTATTTTCATATATAAATTGGTTTAAAAAGGTTAAAAATATGACTTTTTTGAGAATTTTTCAACCAAATTGCACCAGAATGTTTATTTAATGTGTTTTTAGATGGTAGGGATAAAAGAGTTGGTTTTAATTTCCATATGTGTGAAAAATTAAACTTTTAAAATGTTTAAAAAGGTTTGAAAAGCCAAAGACCAAAGTCCGCACCTCATTTTCATATGTAAATTAGCTTAAAAATGTAAAAAATATGACTTTTTTAAGAATTTTTCAACCAAATTGCACCAGAATGTTTATTTAATGTGTTTTTAGATGGTAGGGATAAAAGAGTTGGTTTTAATTTCCATATGTGTGAAAAATTAAACTTTTAAAATGTTTAAAAAGGTTTGAAAAGCCAAAGACCAAAGTCCGCACCTCATTTTCATATGTAAATTAGCTTAAAAGTGTCAAAAATATGACTTTTTTTGAGAATTTTTCAACCAAATTGCACCAGAATGTTTATTCAATGTGTTTTCAAAAGGTAGGGATAAAAGAGTTGGTTTTAATTTTCATATGTGTGAAAAAACACACTTTTAAAAAGGTTTAAAAAGATTTGAACACTTTTTGAACTAAGGTCCGAGTCTTAGTTTTATTATGTTTTCATATGTAAATTGGTTGTAAAAGCTTAAAAATATGACTTTTTTGAGTATTTTAACACCAAATTTCACCATAATGTTCGTTTTTTATGTGTTTTCATGGTATGAATAAAAGAGTTGGTTTTATTTTCAGTATGTGTGAAAATTTAAACTTTTAAAAGTGTTTAAAAAGGTTTGAAAAGCAAATCTGCACTTTATTTTTATAAGTAAATTGACTTAAAAATGATAAAAGTATGACTTATTTTGAGTATTTTACAACCAAATTGCACCAGAATGTTATTTGATGTGTTTTTATATGGTAGGAATAAAAGAGTTGGTTTTAAATTCCATATGTGTGAAAAATTAAACTTTTAAAAAAGATTTAATTAACAGTTTCGTTTTTTGCCTTTTAGTTTTAGACTTTTTATCTCTGATCGGAACGTTCATACCTTGGGGAACACACTGCTTCTCGTCAGCTCAGCAAAGTTAAGCCCCAAATGGCATGGTCAGTACTATTATGGGGGACCAAATGGGAATACCGTGTAATGTTCTACTTTTTGCTATAATTATTAATAACTAGATGCCTTATACATGATAAATATTTTTGAGTGTAAGTTTATTTTTATTTGTTGATGGTTGTTAAATACAATGATAGTAGCATACAAGATTTAGTTTCAAAGTGTTTTTAACTAATGAAATATGAATAATGTTTGATGTTTAAAGACAAAACAACACAGTTTAGCATTAATAGATTAATCATGGATATTTTAAAGATAAAGAACCCAATTTTAGCAGTGTAAATCATTTATAAATAAATAAAAAGTTTATCTGGTTAATTTCAAATAATTAATCTCACAAGTTTGCAGCCCAAATAAAACAATATTTAAATAAATAAAAAGTGTGATTGAAATAAGATTAAATAAATAAAAAGTTTATCTGGTTAATTTCAAATAATTAATCTCACAAGTTTGCAGCCTAAATAAAACAATATTTAAATAAATAAAAAGTGTGATTGAAATAAGATCAAATAAAACAATATTTAAATAAATAAAAAGTGTGATTGAAATAAGATTAAATAAATAAAAAGTTTATCTGGTTAATTTCAAATAATTAATCTCACAAGTTTGCAGCCTAAATAAAACAATATTTAAATAAATAAAAAGTGTGATTGAAATAAGATCAAATAAAACAATATTTAAATAAATAAAAGTGTGATTGAAATAAGATAAATAAAAAAAAAAATAAGTTTTTTGGGTTGAATAAGATCAAATAAAACAATATTTAAATAAATAAAAAGTGTGATTGAAATAAGATCAAATAATTAATCTCACAAGTTTGAAGCCCAAATAAAACAATGTTTAAATAAATAAAAAGTTTATCTGGTTAATTTCAAATAATTAAAGCATATTTAATTATAACCAGTTTAAAGTTCATGCAACACAATTTAAACAAACATAAAGCAACAGTATCATATTTTGAAATAGTAACCCTCAGTTTTTTATTTAAATATAATTACAGTATGTTATTAAAAAATTCCAAGTAAAAAATAAAAGATACAAAACAGCAACAACAAATAAAACTGATAAAAAACCAGACATAAATCCATGCCCAAATATAAACTCAAATGATTTTAAAGTAGCAAGCCTTGGTAGCACAGAGGTAGAATTCAGTGTTACCAAGGTGAAGGTCACAGGTTCAAATCCCAGCCAGTGCATTTTCTCTATCAGGCCTAGATTTACTTTTAACACCATTTAAAACACACTGATTATTTATTCATTTATAAAATCATTTTAAATGCTATTAAATAAATTTATAATGAAAAAATTTTCAGTGTAACCCTAAAAAAAGTGTCTACCTACTAGGAAAATAGTGCTCTTACTAGGGGTAAAAAACTTTTGGACATTGCCAAAGCGCGTATTATTTCTTCTTCATTTTACTATAGTACATGAGTTCAAAAGATTATATAAAAGATAATGCTCTGTAGCATAGTGGTTAAGCATTAGAAGTTGAATGAGAATGTATAGGGTTCAAAACCTGTACTCTCATTTTATTTTTTATTTTAATTAATAAGATACAAAGTTAACAAGCTTGAATCCAATCCAAAAAGTTTTTTTTTGATTTTAATCCATCTAAAGTAGCCAATCAAGGCCAAGCTATCCAGATTTTTGATTTCAATTTGAGTCTATAAATAGTAACCAATAATAATCTAAATGGTTTGAATCTATAATCCAACTCTTTAGAATTCAAAATTTACTAGAAATGTACTAGAATTATGTTTATTACATAATTACTCTTTGGCTTCCAAGAACATAAATATGCATCAATAAACAAAAAAAAATAACACTGTGTATACTAGTGACCTTACTAGCATACACAGCAGCTATTATCAAGCTTATTTTGCATAAATGTTAGATGTTTTGCCTACAAAACAACCATAGTTGTACCTAAAAGATAAAAAGTCACTTTGGATTTTTCAAGGGGGCATTATATCTCTTAAATAGTGTTGAAGAGATGAGTTTGTCTAAACACATAGATGAATGAACCTTTAGCAGTGTCTAAGCAATATAGGCCTGAAGAATGATAACTACTATCATGCTAGGGTGTACATAAAGCAAGTACAGATCTTCGAATTTTTTGAATTTTTTGAATAACTGGTAATCTTAAATGATGGTCTCCTTGGACAGAGCTTGGAGGGCCAGGCGTTTTCTTCAGTTTCAGTGGACCATTCATCAGGATAGCCAATTGTTTTTTATTCAGGATCTGCATTCTGGAGAGACCATACATTTTGATGTGAGCACCAGGCCTATGTGCCACTCTGAAGTCATGCCCTGCAAGAGCCAAGATCAATAGCCCAACTGCCCTTCAGACTTTGGCTGTCAGCCATTTGAGCAAAGGATGATGGATAAATACAGTAAAGCAAGTCCCATAGATGTATTGTGGGACTGTTTAATAGCATGCAAAATAGCCAGACATTCCTTATCAGTCACACACTATAGTTTTTCCATGTAGTGAGTACTCTGGAATAATAGAACACTGGTTGATCTACTCTATCTTTGTCTAACTGGGCTGGGATTGTGTACTGCTACTTGCTGGCATCTGTGTACAAGATGAATCCCTTGCCATAGTCAGGGCAAACCAGAATGAGGATTTTTTTTGAGTTTGGTCTTGAGAGCTTCAAGCAATTACTGTTTATTATAAGTCCACTAAAAGGGAACATTTCAGAATAATTGGACCAGGGAGTTCACTCAGCTTGGAAAAATCAGGAATTAACTGTTGGTAATAACCATCATACCCAGTAATACTTAGAATTTACAGAGGTTGGTGGAGGACATCATCTTATTAATAGCCTTGACCTTGTTGTTCATTGGTTGAATCACAGTCTGAGTTACTTCATGCCCCAGAAGTTCAAATCATTTGTTAAAAATGATACACTTAGAAGGTTTGAGCTTCAGGCCAGAACCTGTCAGGAATATTCCAGGCACTAGCACCCAAATTGTCAATATACTTCCCAATTGGCAAATAAAGGGGGTTGCTCCTTCCATCCCTTTACAATCAGAAAATTTCTCTGTTAAAAGAAGAAGAAAGAAACCGGATTCAAAAGAAAAAGGAATATAATAAGCCTCAGTTAAATTTATCTTCAGAGCATTCACTTTAGCAGCTGTGTAGGCCTCTTCTACGCTTGCCAGTGCCACTTGCTAGCCAGGCAATCTTGGTCTAGACTGCCGCCAGTTACCTGCCTGCCTTTCCTGCCAGCCACCCTGGACTCTGATCACACACCCATGCAGACAATCAGAACTATGGACCACTACATTCAATCAAAAGCCCCTAAGGAGGGATGGCTAATCAGAGGCTGCCTTGCCTCAAACTTTAAGTCCAGTGTTCCAATGACTCATTCCAGAAAGCCATGCAACCAATTCCCCTATTTCAATAATAACTTCTGGTCTCAGCCAATGGGGATCTGGGTCCCAGACCAAATGGTTGGGGAAACCCCCCTTGTCAGAATATACAAATGAAGTTAAAATAGAATCCAAGCCATACCTGGACCCCAACCTCACCTGTGCAATAACAGAACCAATATCTATTGACCAAACCCAAGAATTATTCTTCCAGCCTCAGATAAGAGAAAAAAAAGGGTTTAGTCAAAATTCACTTTTCAAACTTCAAATTCCCCAGTACAAACTCCTGGGACTTCTCTCCCATGTTTTTACTCCCACTCTGAAAAACTTTGCAACATGATGGTGCCATAATAAGGATATTCTCTCAATGATAGATTGCGTTATCATTGAGAGATTACCCCCTAAATTATAACAGTTTAATTTCCACTACTTAGACAACCAGACTAACTCCAGCCAAAACCAATCCCAAACCTGGTGAATAAGAGATCTATCTAATCTTCACAGCTGTGCTCACAGCTTGCCTTGGGATTTCTCGGATGTTATCAATTTGATCCCCTGTTTGGAACATCTCCCAAAGGACTAGGAGGTACACTGTATGAGGAGCCAGCGCAACTAAAATCCCCCTACATCATAATACCTGGAACTCATTTGGTTTCACCAAATTCAACTTGATCTCTGGTCACCTACAATTTGATCCAATACATACTGACCATGTTTTCTGGGAACTTTGGACAATACAACACCCACACAAAGGTCATCAGATGTGCCATGACTGTCTATAACATAGCAATTGTCCTCACTGGGTTCCAGTTTTTAAACCTACTTTCTTACCTGACCCAGATAATACCAAGTAATCTTGGGTATTACAGCACCAAAGATCTTAAAGGAGACAGCCTTGTAATTTTCTAGATTCTCAGTGAAATTAGAGCTGAACACTGTGTTATCATTTAAGTACATAAGTAAATATAAGAGCTTCAAGTCTCTGAGTATTGAGTTCATTGCACGTTGAAAGGTGGCAGGGGTATTGTAGAGCCCATAGAGCATCTAAGTGGGTTCAAACAGGCCTTCTGAAATAATGAGGGCAGTCTTTTCACTTTCTTTTGTAGATATGTACACCTTTCATTACCCTGAAGCCAATTTCACATAAGAAAAAAACTTGAAACTTCCTAACCATAAGAGCATTGTCTATATGGGACAAGGGTACAAGTCCTTTTTGGTGAGGGAGTTAAGGCAACATTGGTCCATTAAAATCCTGTGTCTATCATTCTTATTTTTGAGAATCAACAAGGGAGAGTCCCATATGTTCTGGGATGGAGCCAACAACCCAGCATCTAACAGTTACTTCAACTCTTTAGATACTTGAGAGTCTTTAACTTGACTGTAGCAGTTGGGTTTGATATGGAAAGGGGGAGCATCTCTAGTGTAAATCTAGTAGATGACGCCCTTGGCCAATCCATGGTTGTTGGGACCAGAGTGTCATGAATGACATTTCAATACTTGTATTGAAAACCCAGGAATCAAACACTGGGCCTCAGAAAAGCCTTATGTTAATCAGGGTAGACAGGAGCCTGCCAGACTGCTAGTTGGGTCAAACCCTGGCCTGCCAGAGATGCCTTGCCCCAACCAGGAGGAACAGGAACCTGTCATTCTGCCAAGTGTTGAGACTGGAAGTTCAATATCAACATTAAAAACCCTGGAATCAAACCCTAGTTGTTGAATTACTTTGAGACCGCCAGACTCTTAAGGATGATTCCCCAAATGGTCAACAGATTGCTGTTAATCATGTGCCACCAAAAACCCCAGACCTATGTAGAAGTTGTAGCTTGTCTAAAGAAAGTTAAAACAAAGCCTACTGCCAGTCCTGCCAATGACCATCATCAGCCACTAGTCTCTGGTCTGGAATGGGTAATACAATTAGACTGCTCAGGTGATGTGGTGAACAGTAGTGGCGGAACAAAGCATTACCACTTCTGTTCACCAGAGCAAGAATAACCAGGGTCTGCCACCCTCAAGATTCTAAGCCAAAATCCATGTCCTGCCAATGAATTGTCCCCTGGAACTGAAGTCTTCAAAAAATGAAGTAGCAACATCATCTGGTATAAGAACTCTGGCAATATGAGGATGACCATATTGTCATTTTTGATAATAAAGGTTTATGAACCTTTGGTTCAAACAAATCCTACCTTATCTAGTCTTAGTGATCTTTCAATTCAACTCCAGCCAAGTAGAAAATCAGGCAACCACCACCTCCAGAGATCAACCTGCTGAACCACAACAGGCACTATACCGTCCCCCTGGAGCCCCCTTTGGACCTGTGCATTTTACCAAATACCCACCCAACCCCGCCTACTTAAGTTTGACTTGGAGACCATCCTCATTGCTGATCCCTTAGCAAGGAATAGAGAGACTGATACATAGAATATGAAGGAAAGTGGTACAAGGTGCTGTTCTTATTGTTCAAAGATAAATACAATTATCTGCCTGCATACTTTGTCCCCCTGACTCCGCCCTTAACCCCAAGACCCAACTGCCCAATGGATCCCCCCACTGCCGCTGAGACCATGTCCACTCAACTGTTTGGAGTACTCTACATTGCTTTGAAGGGAATGATAAACACCATGGTACCCAACTCAGGGCCCTGGTTCTTGCTTGGGCAATATGTATCATATATTATCAAGTTAGCACCCATCCTATAGTGGGCATTACCCACTGGCCCAGCAGTACCCTGTCCCAAGTCAATTAATGCCTCTACCTATGCCTGGTTTCCTGAAACCCCCAGGGCGCCAAAAAGGTCATCAATTAGGGGAAGGAGTACATGTTCTTAATTGTGACCAGGCAGAGTCCTCAATCTTTCTTTGCTATAAAAAACACTGCTGCACTAAAAGGAGATTTAGAAGGTCTTATTAGTCCTTTTCCAAGGGTTTTGTTTAGGTGGGCCTTTAGTGTGTCATCCTCTTGCAGTGTTAAGCGGTAGATAGGCTGTGCTTTTGGTAGTCTTCCTTTGTTATCAATCTTGTGTTGGATGCCCCAGTTGGGCGGTAGCCCTGGTAACATTTCTTGAAAAACTGAAGGGAATTCTAGGACTAGCTGTTGTCAGATTTAGTCTTTCTCACATCTGGTCTCTATATTTTTAAATGATAATCTCATACATACAGGTGTTCCAATTAATCTTGCTAGGGTCCTTTTCCACTTCTGTTTTCATAATTTTCACAAACACATGGTCTCTCATAAGTGTATCAAGATAAGTTGGGTAGACATGGTAGTCCACCTTGCCTTGTTGTATGGTGAGGGTGAAACTATCCCAGTCAATATGAGGTTTGGTCTTTCTCATCCATTCCAGGCCAAGTACAACATCATACTTAGGGATTGGTATGATGGGACCATTAAGTGTAGTCTGCACATCTCCTATCTTGGCACAGTAGGGTTTTGTTTCTCTGGTGACTGTGTACTTTTGATATCTGACATGATAACTCTTTTGACATTACTTTGGACCATGGGTAGTTTATGAGGCTGTCAAATCTTTTTTAACAAGGAATTGGTCTGCTCCAGTGTCAAATAGTGCTATACCCTGATATCTGCAAAAGCAGAAAGGATAAGTGAGGAATTTTTTTTCTAGTTTGGATGGAAAACAGTATAGGATTGCTGAAGGGTACTTTGATTATGGTGATAGAGTCCACGTCTTGGTTCCTTTACAAGTCTTGCAAAGTGGGGAGGACGGCTCCCCTAAGCACTCCCTGGATCTTTCTTCTCCCCGCAACAGTATCAACTCATCTGGTTTTCCTGAGCTGTACAGTTTCTACCTCAAGGGTAAGGTGAGTTGATCATTGGTTTGTTTGGATGGGTGTCCTTTCTGGATGAAGGACTCTCCTTTTTTTTGTTGGTACTGGTAGATTGTCTGACTTATAAGGAGCTAATTCCTCCAAGAGTACATCCCAGAATTTTCGCATCAAAACCATATCGCCGGTGCCAAATCTAAAGGAAGAACATTTTAGAGATCCAAACGTGGCCCAGTTCATCAAAGTTAACTCTTTCAGGAGCTTGTCAAATATATCTTTATTGTTGCAATATATTATTCAACGGTTCTTACCATCTTGGATTTTCTGGAGTTCTGTCATGATCAACGTCAGAACTCTTACGGTAAAATTTTCCAAGGAGGCCTTATTAAATATATCCCATTCTTCATTATTATAGGGTGTTTTTTACACCAGTTGCTCATAAATTGGAAGCAGCCCTGTGACTGGTAAGGCAAATTCACTGCTCATAGTCTTCAGTGGTGCTTGAGTTGTATGCACTTGTTTGTGGGCTTTGAATCTAGAGGTTGGCATTTCACATTGTAGTCCTGAGAACGCCCCAACTTGCCGTGAGCGGAGGCATTGAAATACAATGCTGGGTATTTTGGGTACCTCCGATTGGAGGCGGGTTCACAACACCTTGCCTGCTGAGAAAGTTTTGTTGCTTGGTGGGTACAAGGATATTATTGAAGACAGTGTACTCCATGGGGACATCCTGACCTTCTTTGTATCTTCTCCAGCCAGTGGGGAGTGCCATCTGCTGGGTTCTTCTCTTTAGAGGAATTTTTCCTTTGAGTTGTGTAGGTGTGGATAACCTACTTGAGCTATCACTGTTGAGTATATAATTCTGGTGTTGCAACCAAGTTTTCAGCCTTGCCTGCTAATGTATCTTACAATACACAGGGGTGCTCAATGAGCCGCCCCTTGACGTATCTAGCATTATGGATTAATCTTATGGCAGCAGCAAATGGCGGGTACTTCATCCCAATTAGGAG
>QTSX02006141.1:0-18330 GCA_014839935.2 Entomophthora muscae | reverse complement strand
CCTTGTGCATGTCAACCATGCTCAACAAGGAGCACAAATGGGCAATCCGCTAGTTGATAACCTGAGATTTCCATCTTGAACTGGCAAATATACATGCCATGGTCAAATCTACTTTTGGGGTTGAGGCCTCAATTTCCTTTTACTACCATCTGCTCAAGGGAATGCACTTTTCCTGGAAAAAGCTCATGGTATCTTCCTACAATAAAAACAGTCCTTTCAACATTAATGTCCAGAAAAAATACGCAGGAGTTTACACTGCTCTTAAAGCCAAGGGGACAGTAAAATTTTACTATATTAACAAATCAGCATTAACCTCGTCAATGTGCAATGGGTATAGGTATGTCCCAAAAAGGCTCAAATGATGGGATGGCTCAGTGTGCTGCTGTCCTTGCTACAGCCTATTCAATGGTGGCTCTCCTCAGTCCAAAGAGGGTCAAGCTGTACCAAATGATATTGGGATCTCACAATAGCCATACCTTCCTATTATTTCCTTTTGGTCCAGGAGCACCTGAGGCACACAAGCCCTGGCTTTACCAACATCATTGTGTTGGACAACATTGGTCTCCACAAAGTGGCTGACATTCTCAAGGAATTCCCAACAATTGACACCAGCATTGCTGTGGGCCCCCAGCAATTGGCCACGGCAAATTTGCGCCTTTCTTTCCTCCCAGCCTATTTGCCCTTCTTAAATCCCATTGAGGAAGTCTTTGGGTAGCTCAAGAAAGTTTTCAAGCAAGGAACCCCAGCTGGGACTGAAGACCTGTTTAATTTGCTGCAGGCTGGGATCCACACCCTCCCAGCTGAGACTGTGGACAAATTCTATGGTCACACTGATTCGTTCATCCCCGTGTGCCTTGCCAAAGAGCCAATTAATTAAAGGCTTAGTGTGTCCAATTTTTTTTGTATATTCTCTAACTTACTATTTAAGTTTATTAATTATTGTTTTATATTTAGAAGCTTTCAAGACCAAAATCACATTCAGTGGGATCATCAATGAAGGTTTGTAATGTATTTATTTTATATTAAATTATTTTATTATGATATCTTGGCAACTGTGGTAAGTTCAAACCCTGGTGATTGACTCCCTGGTAGTTGACACTATAGTAAAGTGAGAATTTAGCTTTTTCCCTGATCAACAATTGGAAATTGACACTTTTTTAATTAACAGATCTTGATGTACTGAAAACTTTTAATATAAAAGAATAAGCTATACAGCTATAGTATACTAAAGTGGCCCCAGAGTGCTCAGAAATGCAATAAAAAGTGTATTTAATTAAATATAATAAGGAGAAATAAGCAACTATTTCTAATTTTAATATGTAATTTACACTCTTCATTATAAAAATATTTTTATTCTCATAAAAATTAAAATCACAATGAAGAAAAAAAAGCACAAAAATAACAATAAAAGTTTTGCAAAATATGAAGAAATTTCAATATTTATTTGATATAGTTCATATAAGTATAAATGGGAATTATTTCTTGTTTTATTAGAAAATTAACAAAAATTAAGATATTTAATTCACTTTCAACTATAACTATTCATATCAAACTTACCATGTATACATAAAATAATCAGTGCTATCTACTTAAATCAATAAATAGAAAAATTAAAACTAAAAACTAATTGATCAAAACTAAAAAGTAAAAATTAAAACCATAGAAGCAAGACAGCAAGTTTATTCCTCCTCACTCTTCCTCTTCTTCATTTTGGCCTCTTACAGGAGGGCAGTTGCAATGAACTCAAGCTGCTGATTGATCTCCAAGGCCTTTTATTTATGCTTGGCTGCGTTTTGAATGGCCTTGGTGAATAGGGTGGAGCGGGTTGTGGGCTTGGTGGGGGGACGCAGTTTGCCAAGTCACACAGCCTGGAGATGGTTTTCTCCTGCCTGTGCTGCAGAAGGGAGAAAAACTTATTGAATTTAGGGTGTAGCCCAAAGCTGGTCTTGAGGTGTTTGTGATAAGCCTCTAGCGCTGAGGTGGTCTTGAGCTCATCATTCACTGCCGCTTGGTACTCATTCCAGCTGGCCTTGGCGCAGGCCTTGCCTCTGTGTGACAACCTTCCCAATACACTGGGGCTCAAAGTACTCAAGGAAAGGCTTGAACTCTGAGTGCTTTACTACGCAAGGATCCTTTGAGAGAACCTCAAACCCCTGCACAGTGTGCTCTGGCTTTAAAAAAGCCAAGGCACTGAATTGTGCCAGCACAAATTTGCAGGTGTCCAAATTGTCCCTCTGGCTCAACCTACTTAGCTTGGCATGGGCCTGCACATTCCAAGTAACTGATTGGTGGAAGTGGCACCCATGCACCTCCCCGCTGAACAGCTGCTCAAATGCATTGAACTGAGCAGGCTTGAAGTCCATAATGCACATGGCAGGTCCAAGAGCTTTCAGCCTTACTTTTTCCTCCAAGTCCAGGGTGGCCTGGTCTTTGTCAGTGGCAGGAGGGTTGGCGCAGGTGTAGGGGGGTCTTCTTGGCATCAACATCTTCAGGAAGGAGGGAAAGTGCTTGGTGGAGGATGGTAAAGGCAAGGGTGTAAATGGCCTTGGTGGCCCCAGGAAGAAGAAAGAACGCAAGTGGAATCATCTGGATGTCAATCTGGTCATGGATCATCCAGAGCTGCTTGAACATCTGGGGGCAAGTAACAAAGGTACCATCAACTAGCCAGGTTGAAGCCCTTTTCAACTCCATCAGATTCTTCTGAGTGGAATAGCAGATTATGTGGTCATTGCTACTGGGCCTGTTGTCATGGAGGAGGAAGCACTCCCCACTTGGAAGCTGCTTGAGCTTGTGGGTGAGCGTAAGCTCTAAGAGGACGTCCAAAGCCTTGGGGAGGATTAGCAGCAATACGCTTATTGCTTATTAACTTAACCAACTGCTATTGAGTTGGCACCAACTTAAAATTGTTGGGTTTAAAGTGCTACAGGGCTTTTATAGCCAGATTAGATGCCCAGAGGTGAGAGGATGTTGGGATCACCTGGACAAGGTACCATTTTAACATCTGGGTTATAAGATGATTGGGGGGTTCACAAGAGTGCTCCCCCTTCCCTGCAGTTACTTGCTCCCAGCCCTCAGTGTTTAGCTGGTGCCTGCAAGTCTTATCCTCACAGAGGAAGTGCTTGCTCTTGCTTTGGCAATTTTGATTGTTACAATTAAAAATGTAGTTATCAGCAAAGTAGCCAGGACCGTCCTTTACGGACATAATTTGAGAAGTACCAGGGAAGCGCTTGGGGACTTTAAACTCTCCATCCACATTACAGATATTGTGAATGACCATTGGATCCCAAGCCACATGACTAGAAGCTTTGCACTTCTTGGAGTACTCCTCAGGCTCATCTTGGGGATCAGATGAAGGAGGGGGAAGAGCCATCAGGAGGGGGAGGGGAAGGGTTCTTTGAGACCTGCTTGGATGCCTACTTTTTCTTACCAGAAGAAGAGGTAAGCTCCTTGGAAGCCTTTGACTTCTTGGTGTGTTGCTCCTTGGTGGGCTCAGAGTCAGCCTCTGAGTGATAAAATGAGTGGTTGGTAAGATCACCATCAGATTTATTGGGGGAGAATTTTTGGGGGAAGGTGAAGGGGATGTGGAAGATAAGGGTGGAGGGGGGAGGAGTAGGAGGAGATGGAGTGGAGAAGATGGGATTGGAGACTTTGCCTTTGCAGTCTTCTTGGCACGCTTGGGGGTGGAGGAAGTTTCTTTGGAGCCCTTGGAGGCTTGGCGCTTGGGCTGTTGGCTGTTCTTGTTTGATCTTGTCTAAAGAAAAGTTTAGTTTTGTAAATAAAACAGTGTGAAAGATATGAAACACAGAGTTAAAGCAAAGTAAAAGTTAAATGAAAAGTATGCAAATAAAGTGCTGTGTTTGGCTCCAGGGGACAACATCCTGGAGGACATGGCAGGAAATCTTTATAAAAAAGATTTGAGGTTTTAAGATAGCCTTGGGTTAATCTTCAAGGCAAAATTAAGGGCACATACCTCAATTTCCTGGGAAAAAAGATGTAAAAATCCTTTTGGCAAAAAGGACAGGAAAAAGCTTGAAGATTATTAAAGCCAACGCAAATGTGGATAAACTTGTCTTTATTAGGAGTTATGATTCTACTTTAAATAGTTGACAAGAGACAGCAATCACTCATAGGAAGACAGAGTGGCTGAGGGGATCACTTTGGGATGAGGTCATACCAGGATTAATAACAGACAGGTACAAAAATTTGGAATGGGTGGATATTGAACCAGACCCATTTACAGAAAGCAAGGAATTTCTGAACTTGAAGGCAAAACCAGCCAACTCTTTTCAACTATCAATATTTGAAGGACAGATTAAAATAGCATTAATTGTGCAATTTACGACATCTCCCCCCTCAAGATTGGACACAGGGAGTTGATACTTGCAAAGGAATTTGGAGTAAACGCGGGCAAAAGGACGTCCAGAAAACAGTAGTTTCACAGTGTACTCAGCGCCCTTCTTAAAGGTGACCTCACAGGGCCCAACCCATAGGTAATCCAGCTTATGGGCTCTACCACTGGTATGATTCTAGTAGTAGAGAACTAGATTGCCTACTTGGTATTTTGGGAGAGGGGCTCTAGCAGCATTGGATGGATAGAGCTCCAAAGCTTAAACCTTATAAGCAGTGGAATAGGCGGTTGCCTGGATGTCAATGATACGGTTGGTCAAGTCTTTAACGTGGGTTACAGGATTTGCAGACATATCAAATTTGATAAAAGGGGGTCCCAAGATTGAGGGGGTAGTGGCCTCACGTCCATAAAGCATGGCAGAAGGGGATTGACCAGTCACCTGGTGTCTACTAAGGCGGTAGGCAAAGAGGGCAGAAGGAAGAAACATGTCCCAATTGGCAGCATCAGAGAGTGTGAGTTATCTTATGATGGATACCAGGGTTGAGTTTGCTTGTTCAACAGTTCCATTGGTGGAGAGATTATATGGCCTGGAGAACAACTGGTGCATCCCCATGGCCTCAACAATAGAGGTGATGAGGCAAGCATTAAAGTTGGTACCATTGTCAGAGAGCAGGACTTGAGGGCAGCTATGTCAATAGAAAAAGTCTTGTAGCAAGAAAGTAGCTGTGGTCCTAGCTGTTATATCTTTTGTTGCTCTGGCTTCAAACCATTTGCTAAAGTGGTCTATAGCAACCAAGATAAACCAACATCCCAACCTAGACCAGGAGAAAGGCCCAACAGCATCAAGACTCACTGTATGAAAGGTATGCTTTAGAGGGATGAGTTTGAACTGGTGTTGGGACAGACAAGGACGTTGGAGCTGAGAGGAATGACAGGAGGCAAGGACATCATGGATCAAAAGGCACATATTTTCCCAGTAAAAGTTTTTATACAACCAGTCATGAGTCTTGGCTATGCCTCCATGGCCAGTGTCAATATGTGCTTGGAGGATAATGACTATCCTCATGCTAGGGCAAACGTAGGGTAGGTAAGCATTGTTAACCTTTTTGAGGAAGTTGTTGGTCACAAATTATAGTGTCCTTGGATAGGGTCTGTAGCGCTAAATGAATGTCTTTGGGCTCAGTGGTCCAAGAGTCAGGATACCCTATTAGCTTGTATAGTCAATCAGCATCAGCGGAATGGATGGCCAGGATTGGCATCCTTGACAGGCCATCAGCTTTCTGATGTTGGGCCCCAGGACGGTGTATCACAGTGAAATTGTACCCTTGTAGACGTAGAGCTCAACGCGCTAGTTGACCTTCAGGTTCCTTGAGTTGTTGTAGCCATTTGAGGGAGGAGTAATCTGTGACTACTGTGAAGTGGGTTCCATAGATGTAATGCCAAAACTGTTTCACTGCATGCAGCACTGCCATACATTCCTTCTCAGTGACACTGTAGTTCTTCTTGTGCTTATTTAGAACTCTTGATGAGTAGGCTACAGGTTGATCCACAGCTTCATTGTCAAGTTGGGCAAGGATAGAACCCACAGCTACTCCACTAGTGTCGGTATACATGATGAACTCTTTATCATAATCAGGATAGACTAAGATAGGAGCCTCCTTGAGCTTGGCCTTCAGTGCTTCAAATGCTTGTTGTTGGCTGTCAGTCCATTCAAAGGGGATGTTGCAAAGCAACTGGACGAGGGGTTTTCTAAGTTCAGTAAAGTCAGGGATGAACTGTCAGTAGTAGCCCATCATACCAAGGAATACTTGAACCTCACAAAGATTTGTGGGAGGTAGCATCTTGTCAATGGCTTCCACCTTATTATTCATGAGGCGGATTCCAGTTTGAGTGACCTCATTACCTAGGAACTCAAAACAATCCTTGAAGAAAGAGCACTTGGAGGGTTTGAGTTTCAAGCCAGCTTTTCAAATCTTGATGAAGACAGCCTTGAGGTGTTCCAAGTGGTCAGTAAAGGTAGTGCTGAATACAGTGATATCATCAAGGTATACAAGGACACAATAGAGCTTTAGATCTTGTAGGATGGAGTCCATAGTCCATTGAAATGTGGCAGGGGCATTGCATAGTCCCTGGGGCATACAAGTGGGTCCAAAGAGGCCTTCCAAAGTAATAAGTACAGTCTTTTCTTGGTCTTCAGGAGATAAGTCAGCTTGCCAGTATCCTGAAGCTAAATCCATGACTGAGAAAAGCTTGGAACCACCCAGCTGTCTGAGAGCATTGCCAATTCTGGGCAAGGGGTATGAATTCTTTTTAGTGAGAGAGTTCAGGTGGCAATAATCCATTACAATGTGGTGTCCCCATCTTTCTTCTTGAGGATCAGTAACAGAGAAGCCCAAGGACTTTGGGAAGCAGCTAGTAACCCAGCATCCAGAAGTTGCTTGAGTTCTTTAGACACCTGAGCATCCTCCACCTTACTACGGTGATATGGTTTGGCACAAAAGGGGGTGCATCCCCAGTATCAATCTGATGGATGACTCCTTTAGCTAGGCCATAGTCCGTAGGCCCAGAGGCAAAGATGTTGCTGAACTGATTGAGCATCTCCAACACGTCTTTTTGTTGGACAGGGGAAAGTTGGGGGAATTCTGCAGCGGTGAACAAGGAGAGAACTTGATGATTGTCTTCAGGTAAATTGAAATCACTGAAAGTTCTGAAGGGGTAGAGGGAGGATACTTGTTCTGCTACCAGTATACAACCATGTCCCACAACCTGGCCTTGGGTCACCTGCATGGGCAGGGCTGTCAGGTTAGCAAGCAGTAATTGTACTGGCTCTTTGTGGGTTCAATCTAAAATCCCAGGACACAGGTGGGGCTCTGTACAAATTAAGGATTCAGGTGAGTAGAGTTCCAAGAATGACTTTTCAGGTAGCTCATAGAAAATCTGGTAATCAATCACCACTTGTGAGCCTGGGGGGATGGTGATAGTGGCTGGCGCTAGCAGGGGTACCCCTTCTTCCGCAGAGACGGAAGGAGGAGGGGTACACATGTTGGAGGAATGGGTCCTATACTTGAGAGAGAAGATACCCGTAGGGTACTCAAGCACACAAGTTTTAAGACATTTTCCTGGAAGGCGCGGAGGTTCCTCAAAAATCAAAGGAACCTCATATCCCAAGAGCAAAAGGTATCCATCTCGTAAATTTACAATTCCATTATAATCTTGGAGGAACTGAGTACCAACCAAGAGGTCATAGCTTTTGTTCTATAGGACCACAGCGGGGGAAGCAATAAGGATTTTCCCAAACCTCATGGGTAGAGCAGAGCAGGCACCAATGGATCAAGTTTGGGCCATGCCAGCTGTGCCATACAACTGCGTGTAGTTGAGGTCAGGGGCCAACTTAAGTTTCTTCATTAGCTTGGAAGATAACACGTTGACTGGTAAACCTGCGTCTAAGATGGCTTTGATCTTAAACTTTTGGATTGATACTTCCACATGGGTTGTATCTTTCCTAAAGGGAGGCAAGACTGCCAACACATCTTGCGCAGCCTCTAGCTCTTTTTCCCATTTGGCCAGCATACACCGTAATGCAAGAATTTCCTTATACACAGTCTGTAGTGGGAGAGATATGGTTATGTTGTGGAAAAAAGCTTTGGCTAGTTTGGCTGCTTCCTCAGAAGAGTCAACCAAGACGGGAGGTCAGTGGGCTTGGGCTAGATAAAAGCAAGCCACCATGGACTTAGCTTCACTTGTAGGTACTCTGGAAGTGGTGGTAGTCCTCCCAAAGCAAAGTTTGTATGGTACAGGGATGATTTCTGGAACAGCCAGGACGGAATAGCTATAATTATCAGAGTCTTCACTATCAGAATCTTTGAGCTCTGAATCACTGGAGAGATTGTGAAATAGATGAAGGATAGTTGGGCCAGATGAAGAGGGATTTTTCTCATCAGACAGAGGATCAGGGGGAAATGGGGTAGATTGGTCAGCAGAGAGTGTCTCTGTTTTAAAGCTGACCTCTCTTTTCCCGCCTATTCCTTGGGATCACAACCTTCCACTTGAGAATTAGTGCAAGTGCTCAAGTGGTGTCCAATCTGGCCACAGTTATGGCAGCCTTGTCTCTTAGCCTGCCCACTAGCACCCAGAGTCATAATGTGTGGCGTACAAGAGGTAGTCCCAGAATTATTGGCTTTATTCTCATGCACCACTGTACCTCCATGTGTCAAATGCATGTCTTGCAAAAGCATCTTAATACTCTTCATGAAAGTGATTGAAGCCTTGTGTGCCTCAAAGTGTAGGTATAGAAGCTGGTTCACCTTCAAATCATTTGAACAAGCTGTGTAGGCTTACCGGGGAGTCAACTGTCAACTAGTAATGAACTGTTGGCCTTCAATGTAGAAAAAATCTGCAAACTCAGCCAGGGTCTCCTTGGGTTTGAAAGCAATGTACATAAATCATCTTTCTTGAACTCCAAGCTGAGGTCTCCTCCAAACTCTTCAATAAGGAGGCACTTCATACCCTCCCAAGTGACAATAGAAGGGAGCACGGGGACCACAACTTCCTGGCAAGCGGGATGGAGGCAGGTAAGGATGTGTTCCTTCTTGAGCTCATTGGTAGCCCTACGCATTGTAGTTTTGTAAATGGTCATAAAAGCAGCAATGGTATAGGTTTTTGGATCAAATTTTGTTTGAAGGTTAACTTATAGTTTGGGTCAATAGAGGAGGACAAGGACTGGCTGTTTTCACCAGGGTTAAGGACATTAATATGAGGGTTGCCCTCAAACTAAGATTCAGCAGCAGGTTGTCTAGCCCAGAGGAGTCAAAAGCTTTCCTCTAAAGTGTCCAAGGTAGAGCTGTTTTGCCCACTAATATCCCTGGAAGTGGCAGCAGCAGTCCCAAATTCATTGATCTTGATTTGTTGTACTGCCAAGGTGCCAGCAATCCCATTGGCACAGGTAGCCAGGGAGTTGGTCTGAGCAACCAAAGAGGCAACTTGTCTATTTAGGGTCTCTGTAAAGCGGGAGAGGTTTTGGACCACTCTTTCTAATGCGTCTTGCCTATCAGCTACATCATTTGTCACTTTGGCAAGTTGATCTAGAGCACGCACACAGTGGACCCAGGGTTGACCTTTTAGACCAGGGCAACAACCATGATTTTCATGAGCGTGAGTATTAACAACTTCACCTTCCTCTTCATCCTCAGATTCAGATAAAAAAACCTTCAGAATTAGAGAGGCGCTGTCTTAAGTACTCAATTTCACCTTGTAAGGTAGCCATCTGAATAGTGAGGGAGGCAATACAAGGGTCAGGCATTGGTTTGACTGAAGTGGTTTCTGCACAGAAGCTTGGCGTTGAGTGGTAGCCTTGAGCTTGACAATGGCCTCCCATACTTTGGTTTAAAAATCAGATGTGGTCTTGACAGGGGGAGCGGGAGGAGTCACCTAAATAGAGGCTATCTGTCATCCACATAATTTTGCACCAGGTATAGAGTGTTGCCTAGAGCAGCCTTATCCAGACCGTATTGATGCTGTAGGTGGCGCCCCCAAGTATTGACATGAGCTCCTATCAATTTGAGTTGTGAGTTGACATGCTCTCTGAATTGATTGAGTTTGCTAACCAGAGTCTTAAAGTCCTGCCAATGGTTTAGCAGAAAAGCCTCAATTTTCTCACGCCAGGCTGCCTAATGTTCATCCAATTTGCATATTTGATCCTTTATGTATCCAGGGAGTAAGGAGCAAAGAGAGTTCAGGGAGGCGGTTAAATACTTCTGTGACGCCAATGAGTTGCACTGGTTGTCAGAAATACAAGCAAAGAGACTGTGTGACCATTCTTGTTAGGCCATATTTTGAGCGTGGTTAATTGAGAAGATGGAGGCTACAGCATTTAATAGTTGATTTTGGGATCCCAAGGCAAGTTGATGGTGGACTAGAGCAGGTTGGATGAACTGGTTGACCAGCACACCAATAGTATCCATGGATTCCTTCAACGCAAGGGGAGACCAAAGTCCAAAAGGAAGGAGTACAGGTCTTCAGAGGTGTACCCTGTCACAGTAGGTTCCATAATTCCGGGTATTGTCCGTCCAAGTAAGAAGGCTCAGAAGGCCGGGAAACCTGTATCAAAATTGACCAAGTTAACAGATTTAAACCAAACAGTCAATCAAAAGTGGGTCACAGCTGCTCCAGCCTGCCAGCTGAAACCAGCTCCCCTTTCAAACTGACGTTGATAAAATGACGTAATATGAGGGTCATCCAATATAAGCTTATTAATCAGCATGGTTGTCAGAAACTGGTCACGCAAGGGTTCTTTGCAACCTGGACTAGATACTTACTTGAAGATGTAGAAGGAATAGGAGGTCAAGACTCAGGTGGTATTTCTTAGTTGATTTTTCTGATATATATTGAATAATTTTCCCTGTTTTAACTCTAAGTGTTGAGTCCTTCTATATTTACTCAATAAAAATCAATTATCCCAAGCTCTAATTTTAAATTTTAAAATGCATCCTGTGATTGGGCTGTTGAGGTATATCCCATACAATCTGATTCTGAACCAAATCATTTCAGGAAGATGGGGCCCAGCATCTGGAACTTTTGTAGTTGGCGCCGTCAAATGTCAATTTCATTCCAGCCAATTTTGTAGCTCCTCCCCCCACTCTTGAAACTGAAAATTGTGTCCCTTCCCAATGCCCAGAATTCTACGCTGAAGATGCATTGGTGCTTTCCCAGGTCAATTATCTTGGTTTACTCTGGTTTGGACCAATTGTTCTACTCAATCCTGGAGTTACAATTGGAAATTTCACAAGAAATATCTGAAGCCGCGTTGGTGGTTAATAATCAATTCTATGTGGATTTGGGTGGTAATTTCCCATCATTTAGAAACAGCTTCATATTATCCAGTGATTTTGGTCACATACCCGGGACAGAGGCCAGGGATAGAGTGCATGGCTACCGTGCCAGAGTGAAGAAGGGAGCAGACGGCAGCACGGGCTTGCTCATAGTTGAGAGAGAAAGCGGGAGGGGGGCCTGCAAGGGCCCAGGAGACAGAACCAATACCATAGGATTTGCAGGAGCATTGGTGATGTCTTCCTCTAGAGGGGGACTAGAAACTTTAGGTTGATCTGGTACTTCAGAAAAAAGGGAGAGGGACCAGAGAATGTGTGTGGGAACAGGGTAACCAAGGGGCTTGCAGCCCCTGTAGTGAGCACCATTTTGTTGTGTTTGGCTCCAGGGGATAACATCCTGGAGAACACTGCAGGAAATTTTTATTACAAAAGATTTGAGGTTTGAAGCTAGCCTTGGGTTAGCCTGCAGGGCAAAATTAAGGGCATGTACCTTAATTTCCTGGAAAACAAGATGTAAAAGTCCTTTTGGCAGAAAAGACAGGAAAAGCTTGAAGATTATCAAAGCCAACGCAAATGTGGATAAACTTGTCTTTATTAGGAGTTATGATTCTACTTTAAATAGTAGACAAGGGACAGTGATCACTCATTAGGAAGAAAGAGTGGCTGAGGGGGTCACATTGGGATGAGGTCATACCAGGATCAGTCACAGACAGGTACAAAAATCCGGAATGAGTGGATATTGAACCAGACCCATTTTCAGAAGGCAAGGAATTTCCAAACTTGAAGGCAAAACCAGCCAAATCTTTGCAACTATCAATATTTGAAGGCCAGATCAAAATAGCATTAATTGCGCAATTTACAACATATAGTTTTATTTATCAATATCAGGATACCAAGAGTACCGTGGGGCTCCAGTAGGTGAGAGAGGAGTCAAAGCATGTACTAACATGGCCCATCAGATGATGGGACCTAACTTTACCAGGTAGAAAAGGGTCTTCTCAGCCACAGCCCAAGGCCCGGCCACTGGCAAGGCAGAGTCAATCAATACTGTGAGCGTCAGGTAAAGCACCCCCAGGAATTGGCTGTTCTGGTCAGTGGCGTCAGAGGTGGGTGGGGTTGAGATGGTTGGTTTGGGTGTCAGGGGTGGCTCAATGGGGACCAGGTAGGCAGCAGGATTGTTGTACTTCCTGTTGAATATCAAAGGGTAGATGGTGATTGCTTTGCTGTCACGGACAATTTGATAGGGTTCCTTGGGTGTTTTTTGGCAGGTGTACCACTGCAAGTCTTCCAATGTCCAGCGTTTGTGGTCAGGATTTGGGGGGTACTCAGTGAAATGCACAGGGCCAAATGGAGCTTTGGGCAGACAGTAGTATTCAAATGCTTTGGGTTTATCAACTGAAGTCTGGCTATCTATCCCAGTGGATGGGTACTGACGCTTGGGTGTATGCAGATGGAAGAGTATTAAAAACATGTATGGAAGCAGATTGGTGAACCAAAGGTTCATAACAACTTTTATTTGGTAAGGATGATGATATAGAACTTTTTCAGGTGCTTCTGGTTTATATACTTACTCACATGCAAGTGCCTAAGGCATTCTTCTGGTGCTATCTGTGTGACAAGGCTTGACATCTCAGGTTCTGCTGTTTGGTTGGCTGCTTTGTGGTTATTTTTGTGGTTTTCAGGAACAATTGTTTGGCTTTTTTTGGTCCATCATGGCATGGCTGGCCATTAGTTCCAGCAGGTTTGACTTCTGGGGTTATGGGTTCTTTCCCAATTTGATCACCTTTTTTGGGCTGGCTTGACAGGCTTTCCTGAGGCCAAGGAACTTGATTAAAAAAGAAGTCCCCAATTGGGGACCCCAAATTACTTAATGGTGGATGGGCTTGAACTGGGTTTACTGGGCAGCTAAAAATAGCCTGCCCAGGCTCAGCCAAACCCACCAAGGCTTGGGCATAGCTTTTGGGGCCCAGAATAGGCCCTGCAGCTACTGCCAGGGCGGGGATGGTTCCTGCACCTGGATTTGCTTTGAAAAGCAAAAATTCAGGTGCAGGCAAATCTCCCTGCCCACTAGCCCCGCCTGGTGGGTAGGAGCAGGTTCAATTCCTTCCTGGGGCATCAAAATTGTTACTTTTGTAACAATCAAGAAAAAACATAACAAAGTAAATAGAAGCAAAATAGAAACTCAAAGTATAGATATAAAGGTTAAAACATAGAAAATAAGTGAATTTATGATGAAGCATCAAAGATGTTAGGTTCAACATAACATCTTAGTTCTAAATCAATGTAAAAGTATAATTAAAAGTCAAAAATATATATGAAAATTTCATGGAGAGTAGCAGGAAAAGTAGTAGATTATAATTTCAAAAAAAGTAAAAAAATATTATGCGGAATTTTTTATTGGGAGTTGAAAAATCAAAACATAGTAAAGTGACAAGTTTGGCACTGTCAATCAGCTGGGAAAAGCTGAATTCTCACTGTTGAGTATGCCAGAGCCAAGCAGAAAAGTCAACTTTACTATGTTATTTACATATAAAACTTGCTTAAATTTAAAACAGGTTCAAAAGTGAACCCAAAAGCAAGGCAGTTTCATATGCTCAAAAATAAAAAATACAACATAAGTTAAAAAAGTAAATGGATGGGAATGTGTTTATTAGTGTTTAAGTTATGCTGGGAGGAGCTGGGAGTGAATTATTTACCATAGTGTTGGTTAAAACGTTAAGAAGCTCTCTGTACTAATCCCTAAGTTAAAGTGTTGAGTGGGTGAGTGTTGAGTGGCGCTCATAGTGCGTCACATTAATTTAGCCTTAATTCTGAGCCTTTAATTAGTTAAATACAAAACTAATCAGGTGTCAAGTGGATAGAGTCAAACAAAGAAAGTGTCAAGTTTCAGTTTTTTATAAATTACATATGAAATCTCTTAATAAATTGGGCTTAATTTATGTGGCACCACTTAATCCAAAAACCCGGAAATGACATAATGTAAAACAAGTGGGGTATTTGATTAATGCCTATACCACTAAATCCACTATAGTGGTGCTTGGGAGCTTAATTGACAACTATGGACACCAATAATAAAAATATAATAGTAAATAATAAATTTTATATAAGTGAATATTTATTTTATTAATAAAATTAAAATTTGGCTTAAAAAGTGTCAAATTGGTCACTTTTTGTTTTAGAGTGTTAACACAGGTTTTTTATTTCTATTAGTAAATTTACTTATAAATTGCCCCTTAAATTGGTATTTTATCTAACCAAATTATTAAACAGAGTTGATTTCAAGTAAATTTAACCTTGGTTTTTGGTTTCAACCCCCTAAATCACTAGTAAAAATTAGCTTAAAATCAGTTAAGCCAAAAATACCAATAGATTCACATATGCGGCACTTGACTCCCTGGTAATCAACACTTTGTTGAGTACCAGGAAGTTGGTCATCAGGAAGTCAAACTTACCACAGTTGCTGTATCTGAGGCTATCCCAAACACTTGATACTGGATTACGCAAATATATTTATATCACTCTTATCAAATAAATATAAAAATGGAATTGGAAAAATTAAATATAAAATGTACAAATTAGAAGTATATTTTATTAACATATATTATTATGCTTTTATGAACACCTTCTCTGGGATTTATTTTGCAAAGCTTATTTTCTAAAATTAGAATTAGAAAAAAATATTTATAATAAAAATAATCTAAAGTGTAAATTATTTATTAGAAAAGAGAGTTTATTAAGAGCGCCTGTAGTAAGTTCTTTGGTATGTACTCACCCAGCAATGAAGGTGGGGCACAACCTCTACTGCCACACTGTAGACAGTGGATACACCCTGATTGGAATATTCCCAGCGGCTGGTAAAAGGGATGATTGTAAGGTGAGAGTGTAGTAGCAGCTTTTCATGTGGGGCTACAGACCTGTAGATCCCAGAAGGACCAGGGCGTCCTGTATCACATGGTCAACCAAGTTGTAACCCAGGGGGACCTTCTTCCCGTCTAGGGAGAGCCTGGCCTTGTCAATCCCTAGGAGGACCCCGTCAAGGTCCTTGGCGTTAGCCCCAATCCTGAAGTAAAACAAGAACCCCAGGTAAACAACCAGATGAAGCCTTTGCCCAGCAAAGGCTTCTGTAAATTTGCACAGTTTATTATAGACAGCACTAATTTTATTTTCAGACTTTTTCTTTGAGAAGGTCAGCTCCATGGCTGCAGGGATCCCTGTCTTGTCAGCACTCCAAGCCAGCCTGAATTTGGCAAGTAGTATTTTGTCTTCTTGACAGTTGTTGTATCTGCAATAGCCAATTTTGACACCACACACCCAAAGTTTTCCAACTGTTAAGAGAGCATATGCACCAAGGGGAAGCAGAAGCAAGCAGCCGCATGGTCCTGGCCCATCTCTGGTATGTTCTTGAATGGGAGCATCTACAGGACGTCCCAAACAAGCTCAATGGAGTTTACACAGTAAACTCCACTGAGGGATACTGGGTCCAGGCGGACCAGTTGGGCATCCTTGTAGGCAGTAACTACCCACTCAGATGCCCCCTTGGCATGTGTAAGCTCAGCCAATGCCTCCTGCAACATTGGAAAGAACCCTTGGATGCAATCCTCCAGCTCCTGCAAGACAGGGGGGACAAAAACAGCTGCCTTGTCACATGATTGGCGTAGTTGGCATAGAATGTGGCAGGGACACAGGGGATCAGGACTTGGCAGATTTTGCTGTCTATGTTTTCTAAAATAAGGTAATATTTTGATATTTTATTAATTTTTTATTGGGTTATATTATCTTGTTTCTTCTTTGCTGGCGGCTTCAGCAGGCTTAACTATTCTTGGCTCAAGCAATTGCACTTGCAATTCTTAATCTTCTTTCCTGGAACTCTTTTCTAGCTTGAGATGTGCATACATCTCAGGGTTGTTGACCCAGACAGATGGCGCAGAGAGGAAAAATGACTTGAACTGGAGGCCCTCAACCACAGTTTTTTGAACGTTAAGAAGATGCACAATTGTTTTTTCAGGAGTGTCTGGCATCTTGGTTATAAGTGCCTTGGAAGACACCTTATCAATTTTGTCCCCAGTGAGGACAGCATCCTTGGCTTTTTCCTTGACCTTGGGGTCTTTTCTTTGATCTTTGCAATTGCAGAGTCAAGGTCTTTGAGCAGTTTCTCCAATTCTCTCATTGATTTTTTACTAACCTTTTCAAATGTTTTTATAGCTTTCATCCCAATAAAATCTGTACTATTCTGATACTGTTATATCTTTATTTATTCCTGTTTTTTTCCATTTTCTACATTATCCCATCTTTTTACCCATTGTGTATATGTTTTACGCTTGTCTCAATATGTCTTGTTTGCTTTTTGTTGGCATTTTTCCTTATTTGCCATATTTTTTGGCACTTTACACATCCCCTTGTGAGAATATTAATAACAATTTGGTGATCAGCTAAATTTAAATTGGAAAATTATAGGTTTATTGTGTTTAGATAAAGTTGTTACTGATCCAAATTAAAACCTTATTGATAAACTTTAAGCCAATAAAGAGCCAAGTGATAAAGTGATTGTTGTGACATAAAGGGTCATTCCATAATTCTTTGATCCATGTGCAATAATTAATATAATTGGCTGGTTGTTTTGCCATTGTGTGCCATTGTTGCTGTGGTAAGTTGTTGATGGACTAGTGTTAACCCAGCAGCTGATTGGGCACTAGTCCACCAACAACTTGCCACAGCAACAATGGCGCACAATGGCAAAACAACCAGCCAATCATATTAATTAGTGCACATGCACCAAAGAATTATTGAATAACTCTTCATGTCATAACAATCACTTTATCACTTGGCTCCTGATTGGCTTAAAGTTTATTATTAAGGTTTTAATTTGAATCAGTAACAAATTTATTTAAACACAATTAACATATATTTTTCTAATTTAAATTTAGCTGATCACCAAATTGTTGTTAATATTTTCACAAGGGGCTGTGTTTGAGTGCTAAAAATAAATGTGTTCTGGATCTAGATACACAGCATAGTAAATATATGATTTTATAGAATTAAACTGAACATAAAGAATAAAACCAACTATAAACAAATAGAAAATGAACAATTGAAATTCAGTAAAATATAATATAAATATAAAATGTTTAGTGACAGGGGGTTTATTGGGGGACAGAGAGACTGATGCCTAGTAGACGGAATAGTGTGGGAAGGAAGATGTAGAGCCAGTGCTGGCCTGGGGGGTCTGTGATTGGGTGGGTGGGGCTGGCAGGTGAGGGGTGAAGGCAGGAAGATTGTGTGTGATGGCTGTCATATGCTGCTTATCATATTCCTTGTCTGACATTGCCTTGATTGGCTGGTAGGGGGCTGTGGCACGGGGTGTGATGTGCTTGTCCTTCTGTAACTGGTTGCCCATAATCACATGGAAAGCCATTTGGGCAAACAAGTCTGCCATCATATGGCAACCAAAGAGAGACTTATGGTTGAGGACCCCAAGATAAAGATCATTAAAATCCTGAGGGTGGCGCTCCTGTAGTGTAGAACTAATGTTAAAGAAGACAACATCAGCCAGATGGATGTCTGTGTGGCTGGTAGGGTATACTGAGGCCTGGTGCCCACGTCCCAGGATGGCCTCAAGAGCGGTGGAGATACCCTCCATCTGGTGGCTTAAGAAAACCTGATGCTTTGAATTTGAGCCATCCCAGGAGTCAAGAAATTCACCAAGGATTTGGCTGTACTTGTAGTCATTGGTTAAATCTGGGTTTTTCCAATAGTAGACAAAACCCTTGGCCAAAAAAGCCAGAAATGCACCAATGAAAGCCCCCTTATTGATTTTTCCTCCCTTTTTGGGTGATGGCTCTTCCTTGATTGCCAAAATTGTCAAAAGTATTGATAGCTTATAGTACAAGATGAATATGATTTCATTTAATAGGCTTGTAAAGCATTAACCCAGGGTTGATTTGATGGCCTGGTCATACAGGGAATCCTCAGTGCCATTCCATTGGTTGACAGCAAAATTTGTGATAACCCTGATTGAAGCCACCTTTCTGTGCATACAGAGCTTCACCATGCACTCAGAAACCCATATGTTATGGTGTGCAAGTTGTTTGTGGACCTGGGTCAAGGGGAGCTTGGGGTCCTGCTGAAGAAGGTCAAGCATTATAGGATATGCTTCCTTGA